>AWUE01018979.1:0-119310 GCA_001974825.2 Corchorus olitorius
TTGGTGTGTGATTTGTGATACAGGAGGTGCCTATTTATAGTGGAACTAACCCTAGGAATTCCGATCCTAACTTGGAAAGGGTCTAAGTCGGTTTTAGGGTCTAACTTGGACTCCAAGTTGGATTAAAAGTCATCCTAGAGTAGAATCCAAGTTAAAATAGGATCCTGAAATTTTGCTGAATTCGTGCAGAAACTTCAACGGCATTTTCGGGCTTGAAAACGGCAGAACTGGGTCTTGGACTTCAAAGGAAAGTTGTAGATCTCGGAGTTAGCTTTCCAACAAGTACTCATGGGCTTCAAACGGAGGTCTGAACAGAAAGTTATGAATTTTCTACCAAAACTGCTCCTGAATCCTAATCCTGTTAGGACTAGAATCGGGAATCTTCGGGATTTTGGTGTTTCCTTGGATTGAGGAGTAATTAATTGGGATTTTAATTCCAATTAATATTTTATATGGGTTGAGTATCTTCCCATATAAATTATCCATAAATACCAAAGCTTGAGGGCTTCTTCATGACTTGTCTTCAATTAAAACTCCAATTCTTCAATTCTTCCTCTTGAAAACGACATCAAAAATCTTCAATGGTCTTCAAGTCTCCAATTTATCTTCAAATGGTCTTCAAACACGAACTTCGCATCTCCAAATCTATGCTCAAAATTGCTTTGCTCAAATCTGTGTAAAAAGTCATCAAAATAGCTACAAAAATAGTGAAAAATAACAATTTCTCATTTTCACATCACTTAAAGACTAAAAACACAAATATTAATAAAATAGCATATAATTAAGCATAAATAGGTCTAAAAACATAGTAAAATAGCTATAAAAATAGGGTTGTTTTTGGCTCAATCACGTGGGTTGAAGAAAAATCTTCTCTTCAGGTAATTTTCCGAGACTAACTCCCACTATTATCATAAACACCTAAGACGTTCGTCTAACGTTTTGTTTATTTCAGTGGGAGAACAGAAAGCTCCAGGCGCAGATTGACTTGTTCTACGAACAGACTGCTGCGCAGATGAAGTTGGCTAGGGACTCCGCCATTTATATGATCCAAAAGCAGCATCCACTTCCCAATCTTGCCGGGATCAACTTCGATGCCACCGAACTTCCTCCTGGCTACGTGAAGGACCCCGTGCTGAACTTAAAGCTCGATGCTTATATGGAGCGGGAGAAGATCGTTCCAGGAGAGTTTGTGCAGCCAACTCCTATTCCAGAGTTCATCGGGACCCCTCCTCATGAAGAGGACATTCATGACCTGACTAGGGCGAAGGAGACCAAGCTCAGACTGGAAAAGAGAGGGCCAAATCCAGCAAGCGCAAGCGCCAGAGGAAGAAGTGTTTTATGTCTTTATCCACTGTTTTCCACACCGCCTGTGGTGTTCGTCCTTTGAGGAAATGAAACAATTTTTAATTTTTGTAATTTTTGTAATATTTGTTAAAATATTTGCCTTAGTTAAGGCTTTCGAATATTCGTCTTTAATTTTAATGACTTCGCTTTGCTGTTGGGGAAAGACGTTCGTCATTTGATAACTTTTACAGGGACACCGGTTTAGGTGTCAACTGTTGAAAACGTTTTACTTTATGCGCATATTTATATAGGGTTAAGTATGTGCCTCCCCTATTGGCACGATGTCTTTGTCTTAGACGATCGTTTTTTGTCATTTTGCAGGATACCTCAAGTTCCTGTTGGTATTGCGGAAACAATTGCTCGTCCTTTGTCATCGAAATTCGATATCGAACTTTTATTTAAAATAAATCGTCTGATAGCAAAGGAATTGGATGGTAATCCTTTTTACAAACTTTGAAATTAAAATTACTGAATAGTAAAGATAAATTGCTACCGGGCGCAACTACTGGAAAAACTTCCTCAAGTTTGCGACGTTCCACCTCCTTGGTACTTGTTCACTAGCCATGTCTTTCAATTTGTAGGCTCCTTTTCGTAAGACCTTGGTGACCTGGTATGGGCCTTCCCAATTAGGCGATAACTTCTTTCTTTCGGCTGCTGGTACACTGGCCTCGCAGCTCTTCAACACCAGATCGCCGAGTTGGAATTGTCGATGACGGACCTTCTGGTTATAGTAGCGGCTGACCAGCATCGACCTGTTGGCTTGTTTGAGCTGGGCGTTGAGTCTCACTTCTTCTAGGAGATCTAAGTTAGTGCGAAGCTCGTCTTCATTATTTTCATTGGAGAAGTTTGCGGTCCTGAAGGTGTCGACTGTAAGCTCGGCTGGGATTACAGCTTCTGTCCCATATACCATGTTGTAGGGGGTTTCTCCCGTTCTGGTGCGGCTGGTAGTTCGTATTCCCCATAAGGTTCCTGGAAAGGCCTCGACCAATTTTCCTTTCGCATCGCCCAGCTTATTCTTCATGCCTGCTAGAATTTTCCCATTGATAGATTCTACTTGGCCGTTCGTCTGAGGTCGGACCACGGAGCTGGCTACAAGTTTCATTCGGTTCTTGGTGCAGAACTGTCTTACGTGTTTCGCCTGAAGTTGCAGACCGTTATCCGAGATGATGATGTGCGGTACTCCAAATCGGCGCAGAATGTTTTGCCACAGAAATTTTTCGACCGCAAAACGGTTAATGCTAGCCAAAGGTTCTGCCTCCACCCACTTGGTGAAGTAATCACAGGCCACAATAGTGAATTTCCTTTTTCAAGGTGCTTTTGGGAGTGGCCCGATTAAATCTAACCCCCACAAATGGCCATGGTGCAGCAATCACGTTCAACTCCTCAGTTGGAGCTCTTGGTATTTTGACAAACTTTTGACATTTGTCACATCGTCATACCATGTCAGCTGCGTCGTTCTTCATGGTAGGCCAATAGTATCCTTGCCTTAATACGTTCCGCGCTAGCGCTCTTCCTCCCATGTGGTGTCCGCATGCTCCTTGATGAACGTCTCTTAATACCACATCTGCTTCCTTAGGCCCCAAGCATCTCAAAAGAGGCAGAGAATAGGATTTTTTTGTACAACACATCATCTATGAGCAAATATCTTGAAGCACGTCTTTGTCTGGCAATTGCATCCTTTTGTTTCAGGGGTGGATTCATCCCCTTCAAATATTCTTCAATCTCATTCTTCCAAGAAGGTTCATCATTATCAATGTTGAGCACCTTTGTCGCACTCTGCGGTATCGACTTATCCATGTATTCCTTGAAGATCGTCCCTCTTGTCGCAGCCACATTGGATGAAGCTAACTTAGAGAGGGCATCTGCTTTTGTATTTTGCTCTCTGGAGATTTTTTCAATTGTCACTTCTACAAACTTCGACCACATCCGTTGGACTCGCCTATGACAATTGATCAGATTCGGCTCTTTCACTTCAAAATCCCCTAGGACTTGGCTTGCCACTACCTGAGAATCTGTAAACACTTTCAGCTTTGCTACCTTTAGACGATCGACTATTTCTAGCCCTGTCAGGAGAGTTTCATACTCGGCTGCATTGTTGGACAGAGGGAAGCCGAACGTGACGCAATATTGGAATTGTTGCTGATCTCCAGATCAGTAAGATCCCCACCCCCGCACCTTTCTGAACCGCTGACCCATCGACAAAAAGTTGCCAATGTTCGTCTGAGCCAGGATTTCGAGCGGGCGAGTCTGGTTCGTCTGCTATCTGCTTCGGATTCTCAATCAGCTCCATTGACTCCGGCTCTGTTGGATGTGTCTCTGTGAAAGTACACTCCGCCACAAAGTCTGCCAAGGTTTGAGCCTTGATGGCCGTTCTTGGGCGATATTCGATTCCAAACTTGCTAAGCTCAACATTCCACTTGAGTAGTCTTCCTGCCAAATCTACTTTCTGAAGAACGTCTTTAAGCGGCTGATCTGTTAACACCACTATTTTGTGAGACTGAAAATATTGTCTTAGCCTTCTAGATGCCATTACCAAAGAAAATGCTAACTTCTCTAGCTTTGAGTAGTTAGGCTCTCCTCCTTGCAATATTCTGCTAACATAGTAGATCGGCATTTGCCCTTTATCTGTTTCCTTTACAAGAACGGCGGCCACTGTTTCCTATGCTGCTGCCAAGTATATGTAAAGATATTCTCCCTCATTGGGCCTCGTAAGCAAGGGTGGTGAGCTGAGGTAAGTTTTCAGCTGCTCGAACGCTTCTTGACATTCTGGAGTCCAGACGAACCTAGCTTTGGTCTGTAGTTGCTTAAAAAAGAGCAAACATTTGTCCGCTGCTTTGGAGACGAACCTGTTCAAAGCTGTTATTCCTCCTGTCAAACTTTATATCTCTTTCACGGATGTCGGAGGTTTCATGCTGAGGATAGCTCGAACCTTTTCAGGGTTGGCTTCGATCCCCCTATTGGAAACCATAAAGCCAAGGAATTTGCCTGCCTCTACGCCGAATGTACACTTGGCAGGGTTGAGCTTCATGTGATAAGCCCGCAAATAGTCGAAGCATTCTGACAGGTCGTCTAAATGCTGCTGCATGGTGGAACTCTTTACCAGCATATCGTCCACATATACTTCCATGGATTTACAATCAAGTTTTTGAAGACCTTATTAACCAACCTTTGGTAGGTGGCTCCTGCGTTCTTCAAGCCAAATAGCATCACGTTGTAGCAATATAAGCCATCCTCAGTTATGAAGGATGTTTTCTTCGAATCCCTTAGGTTCATGGGAATCTGGTTATACCCAGAGAAAGCATCCATAAAGCTGAGGAACTTGTTCCCTGATGATGCGTCAACAAGACGATCGATGAAGGGTAACGGGAAACTATCCTTGGGACAGGCTTTGTTTAGGCTCGTCAAATCCACGCACATTCTCCACTTCCCATTGGCCTTCTTGACCACCACGACGTTCGACACCCAATCAGGGTATTGAACTTCTCTTATGAAATCTGCTTTCAAGAGTTTGTCTACTTCTTCCCTTATTGCTGCAATTTTTTCCGGCGAGAACTGGCGCTTCTTTTGCTTTATCGGTTTGAATGTTGGATCAACATTCAAATGATGGCTCATCACTTTAGGATCTATCCCTGGCATCTCTGCTGTCGTCCAAGCGAAGACATCCACATTATCTTGAAGGAACTGTGTCAAGTCCAATTGTTCGTCACGACCAAGTATGGAATTGATCTGTGTTGTTCCTTCTGGTATATCTGTTCTCAAAGTTATTTTCATTGGCCTATCAACGGGTTCTGGTTTGGCTATTCTGTGCTCATTTCTTATGTCCAGAGTGTCGATTTGCGCCAACTCTTTCTGAAGATCTTCCTTGTCTGCTATTTCCATAGGTTCAGGTGGCTGGGCCTCCCCGTCCGCTGCATCCATAGGTTCAAGATCGTCGGCCTCGAGCTCTCTTGGATCTGCAATCAAGGTACAGATTTCCATATTAACTACTTCGGACGACCGTGAAGGTTGTCCTTTATTCACAACCTCTCCCACTCGGACCTTCGTTCTCTCTCTGGTGGGAAGTCTTAAGGAGTTCACGTGACATCTTCTTGCTGTGACTATGTAGGTGCGCATAAAGCCTACTCCTGTTGGGGTTGGGAATTTCACAGTCTGGCAGTGAACTGCTTCCACCATTTGAGCCTTCTTCATTAGTGGTCGTCCTATGATTGCATTGAAAGTTGAGGGTAGGTCCATCACTACAAAGGTGTGGAGCATATTCAACACATGGTCCCCATCACCTAAGTAGATCGTGAGACTTATCTTCCCTTTTGTTGGTATGGGCAGGAGATCAAATCTGTATATCGGGTCGGTAGGTTTAAGTTCTTCATCTGTTAACCCATATTGCTTGAAAGTGTCATACATGAGAATATCCATCGCACTCCCTGAATCGACCAATATTCTTTATGTGGTATAGTTTGCAATCATCGCTGGGACGACGATCGGGTTAGATCCTTCATTCTCATAGTCACCTTCCTTGTTATCAAAGGCTATAGTCCACTCTGGTTTTACACTCGTCTGGGCTGGAGCCCTGATTCCTAGCGACATCACCTGCCTCACATGCCTTTTCATTTTCTTCTCAGATTGAGCCCATTCTTCGGTTGTGCCAATAATCGTATAAATATGTCCCTTCTCCTCAGGACGTTTGGCAGGGTTTCTTGGTTGCTCTATACGATCGGCATTCTGAGTTGGGCGTCGATCTTCTTTTCTTGGTGAGTCCATTTTGATTTTATCTTTTAAGTAGCCTCGTCTAATGAGATCCTCAATGAGGTTCCTCAAGTGAGCACTTTCTTCCGTGCTATGTCCGAAATTTTGATGGAACTCGCACTTTTTCCCTGACTACCTTTGCCTCTGTGTGGGTTTTGTGGGAACCGGCCATTTGACCTTCTCGGCTAGTTCGCTGTTCGAGATGGCGTACAAGATGGCTGATCTGGTTTCCACAAGAGGGGTAAAGTTGTGGTAAGTGGGTTCACGACTTCGGTCGTTACCATTGGCTTTTCCTCCTTTCGAAACTCTGCTCTCCTTCCTTGGTGATCGTCAGTTATCTTTCTGAGATCGGGGATCCACGATTGAGGTTGGTTCTGAAACCAATTCGTGACCTTCTCTGGAAGCCATCGAGAGGTCGATTTCATCATAGATTTCTGCTCTGTCAAAGCAATCTTTCAACTTCTTTGGAGGCCGTTCTCCCAAAGAGTAGCGCAGCTCTCGGTGCAGTAGTCCGTCCATGAAGATTTCTATCGCATCCTTATCGGCCAGGTCGTCTACTTGAATGTGGGTCTCACTAAATCTTTTCACATAACTCGATAGGCGCTCGCCCACCTGCTATTTGATGGCTCTGAGATACTTGATCATCTTCCCCTTTTGTACCCTGCTATTAAAACCTGCCTCGATCCTTTGAGCCAGCTGCTCAAAGTTAGTTATCACTCCATCTTCCAGCCTGTAGAACCACCTTTGGGCCACATCTTCTAATGTTAAGGGGAAAAGTCTGCACATGACTGCATTAGAAGCTCGTTGCACATACATGATTTCTCTAAAATGGCACAAGTGTTGCTTCGGGTCTCCTGCTCCGTCGTACTTCTCCTTCGGCTGCTTTATGTGCGATGGTACTGTAACCAGACGAATTACCAGCGAAAGGGGAGATGGTTCCTTAGAGATTTCTTCGAGAGGTCGAAGCTCGTCTTCCTTCTTCTTAGTGAGCTTTTTTAGTTGAGCTTTGACGATCTGTTCCACCTGGGCCTCACTCACAACTGACTTGGAGCCTCCCTTCTGGTCTCGCTCTTTCATTGGTTCTTTAGCCCTAGGTCGAGAAGAAGCTTTATCTGATTTACTTGTATGACGATCGGCGTCCCCTTCTTTCCTCGATTTTGGTTTCGCTAGATCTTTCGGCCTATTTCCAACTTCATATTGCGGCCCTGCACTTTCGCCCTCTCCTTCTTTGCTTGCTTGGACCACAGACTGGAGTCTTTTGCCCCAATCCTTGACCCAAACGTTCGAGGGTTGGATCCGCCTGTTGCGATCGTCCGGCTGAGTATGGGACTTGCTGGGTCTTGCTTCGAGGGCTGCTATCTGGTTCCTGGCCCCTTGTACTTCGGCTAAGGCGGCTTTTTCCATCTCCAACACCGCCTGCTCCATCCTGAAATTTTCAGCCGTCAAACGGGCTATGAGTAGATCGCGGTCGTCCGCTAAGGGGTTCATCCGGGAAGGTGGGGTGATTTCGGCCCCATATCCCGGTGTCCTGCCCTAGAGCGGCATGCTGGCGTCTTCTCTCGACCTCGATGTTCCCGCTTGCTCATTCACGATCATCGATCGAGTCGATAGTAAGGATGGCGTTCCATGGTTTGAATGTATTTGTCAACGGGTCGAACTGATATAACAATTCAGCTACAAATGCCGGGGTGGCTGGTAATGGGATGGAGGTGTGCAGAGGGTCGGATTGTGGCAAAGTGCAACCGTCTGCGTCGACTGTCAGGCTCGCGTCATTGGAAGTTCCTCCTAGGGTGTTTGGGGTCTCCGGAAAAAGCTCCACTACCCGCACTCGTAGCGGGAAGCTGGGGAGTGATTTGCTCGTCTGTGCTATTTCGCTCGGTGAGGTCATGGCTTTTACTCGAAAAGCGTTCCCACGGACGGCGCCAAATGTTGTGGTCAAAATCTGCAACACGATCGTCTTACGTGGCACGTCTTGACTCACGAACCCTGGGACTCTAGATACCTGCAAGAAGAGTACACTAATATAGTGCGGGGGTGGAAGACCCCGCGTTAGCACTCCGATGCTTAAGTCAATGACGTTCTCCTTAGTGGATTGAAGAATCTAGAGAGAATTCTTTAATAGGTATAAAGTCTAGAGATTTTTGCTGATCTAAAGTAAAGAGTTTACTCTGTATGTATAGCCATGAGGGGTGCCATGTCAACGTGCTGCAGATAGGATTCAGATCCTAAATATTCGGATCTGAAGTCGAGAGTTAGCTGAATGAGTTAAGACAGCTAACTTTCCTTATTGATGGCTCTGTGGGCATGTTGCGAGCTTGGCATTGCTCATACGACGATCGTCGTACAAGTGTGCAAAATGTATGATCAACATTCATCTTTAGGTGAAACATGTTTAAATTCCTAAAATCAATGCACACTCTAAGTTTTCCATTCTTTTTCATTACTGGGACTATATTTGATAGTCATTCAGCATACCTAGCAGGCCTAATGAACCCAACTTTTAACAACCTTTCTATTTCCTCTTTTATCTCAGGGTAAATATCAGGTGCTACCCTTCTAGCAGATTGTTTGTGAGGTTTTACATTAACTTTAATAGGTAACCTATGTTCCACTAGGTCTCTACTTAGTCCAGGCATATCAACATAATCCCAGGCAAAACAGTCTTTAAATTTAATTAGCAAATCTATTAATTGTTTTTGTTGACATTCTGATAAAAATGAACTTACATAGGTAGGTTTTGATTCACCAGAATCTGCCCCCAAGTTCACTTCCACCAAAGGGTCTTGTACTGTTATTTGTACTTCCTCTTTTTCTCTTTCTTCTGATAAAGAAACTTGGCTATTTACAATGCAAACTGACTTTGCATTTTCTTCATTTTTGATATGAAACAAACTCTTTTCAATTGAGTAAGCCTGAACTTTCTTTAGAGTTTCTTTTATCAAAAATGAGATGTGTCTATTCATCATTAACAATCTCTTCAATAACTACTGATGAAGATCTCATCGAGTCCAAAATAGCTTTTACAGTTAACTTGTTCCATTCTTCGTTATCCACTAATGAAGTAGCCTTTAGCGTCTCACCATTTAGACCATCTTCAATTCTCAGAGGACCATATGTATTGGAATACAGCTGAGCATTCAGACTGCCAGCACTCACCAAAAATGTTTTGTTATCTGCTTGAACAATCTCAACTTCTCCACTTTCTTTCCATAACAAAACTATCTGATGTAATGATGATGGAATTGCACTATTAGAATGGATCTAATCTCCACCTAATAATGCATTATAAGTAGTTGAAGAACTGATAACAAAGAAAGCAGTAATTGAACTTACCTCTCCAACTTGTAAATTTACAGGTAAGATACCTTTAGCTCTTGTAGCACCACCATTAAATCCAGAAATAACTATATCTGAAGGTAGCAACTTTGAACTTTCAGCTTTCAACCTTGTCAGCATTCTATGAGGAATCACATTTACAGCAGCTCCATTATCCACCAGAATTTTCTTCACAAGAAGACCATTCATTACAGCAGAAATGTATAATAGTCTCAAGTGTTGAGTAAGTTCAGTTGGTGGTTTAACAAAAGATACTTTCCACTGCTTACTTTCCACAACAATCTCATTCGAATGATCTGAATCATCATTTGAATCATTTAACTCTCCTTCAACTACATTTGTTTCAAGGACATTATCTTCCTCATTTTCCTAGATTCAAAGAAGCAATTGGTTCTATCAACACTTCTTCTGTATCACTCAACTAATTCAAGGAATCATGCTTCTCAAAAGCCAAGAATGTATTTGGTAAAACATAATTAACTGACACCTTATCAGACAAATCAGTGTTTCCTTGATGTGAGGATTCTCCTTCTGATTCTTCTTTCTTTCTGTCAAATCTAGGATTTTTACTTTCAATTTCTCCAACAACTTTCTCTTCAATTTGAACTGCATTCACTTGCATTTCCTCAACTTCAGATTCTACATCTAGAACTACATAAGTTCTATCAGTTAAACCCCACTCTTTAGCCATTTGCATATAATTTTGCTTGGCTATTTGGTTGAACTTCTGCCACTTCCTTCTTTGAGTTCGAGGCATATCTCTATATGGAGGGAGTCCCATTTCCTGAGCATCTAAATATAGTTTGGAAAACCATCGATCTGCAGGAGTGTCAGGTGGAGGTTTGAAAGACTTTCTCTCTCTACCTTGAAAAGAACTCACCCTTTCCCAGACATTTTTCTTAAGGGGAAAATGTTGTGGTAACACCCTTCTGTCAACAGGTTCTCCTACTTCCACTACTTGTCTTTGACTATTCTACACCATTCTGACTTGTCCTTGCTGAACAAATTGAGGAAACATATCTCTTCCTCTACCAAAACTTCTTACAGGAGGAATTTCACCCCTAAAATCTCTTCCAGGGTAATTACTTCCCATGTGGATACCTTGAACTGATCTAGGGTATGGTCTGGGACACCTTTCCCTAGGATTTTGAACTCTCTCAGGCACATAACTATGTTCAAAATTATTAAGAAATTTCTTTTCATTATAAGCTGGATTCTCTTTTCTCTAGCTTTAATCTCTTCTTCTCTCATAATATCAGCAAAAAATCTTTGTTGATGTTTTTTTTGCATTTGCTTATCTTCTGGTTCCTTTGATTTCTGAACTTGTTCACTTTTTGGAACGATCATTGCATCTACACACTTCCTCAAAATCTTCAGAAGTTTCCTCTTTTCTCCATTTGAACTCCCTGAACTCACATTCTCCTGAGATTGTGATTTCTCCAGTTCAGATAACATAGGAGTCAACATGCTAATAGTTACACTAGGAGGAAAAGGATTTTGATCCACCATCATGGACTTACCTCCATTAGGGAACTTCAACTTTCCAGCTTCAATTCCATCCTGTAAAGAATGACGCAAGGATAAACAACTGTTAGTTGAATGTGACCAATTATTATGCCATTTACAATATCTTTTGTCTTTTATTTCACTTTCTGCTGGAATTTTATGATCATCTTTTAGGCTAATTTTCTTATCTTTTAACAATACATCAAAATTTTGCTCAGTTTTTGTAATGTCAAAAGAGAACTGCCTATTGACTTTATCAAATTTTCCAATTAGCTTCTTAACATTTTCACTCTGAGATGTTTTCTTCAATGTCGTGCAAACATGAGGTTTACTCAGATTTAACTCAGCAACATTTATATCTACTTCATCATCAGAATAATAGCCTAAACCAACATTAATCTCATTTTGAGCATAATAAGTTGCTCTAGGTACTCTTCTTTTACCCTCATCTTCTTCTAAAAGCCTCTCATATTTAGAGACACATGATGCCATTTGAGCCAAATCTACAAATTCCCTATCTTTAAACTTCTTCCTAAGTTCAAGGATTAAGCCATTTTTAGCTATACTAATATGCTCTCTTTCTGGTAATTGCAACAGCAATCTAGACTTGACTTGTCTATATCGAGCAATAAAGTCTTCTACTTTTTCATTTGCTTTCTGCTTTACTTTGGCCAAGTCTGCCATAGTTACTTCAGGTTTTGTCCTATAAAATTGAGCATAAAATGCAGTTTCCATTTGATGCCAATTAAGGATGGAATTTGCTCGTAAATTAATAAACCAGTTAAATGCAGCACCAGTAAGTGTATTTCCAAACATTCTAAGTTTGACATAATCACTCACATCTCCACACCTAATACTAAACCTTCCAATATGCTCTAGTGTAGACTGACCATCTTCACCAGAAAATACGGAAAAATCAGGAACCTTATACCCCCTTGGGAATGGATTACATTGATCAATCCAATCCGGATATGGTTTCCTATACAGAGGTCTCTGTCCACCTCTTCCCACAGGCACTAACTGCTCTTGTAGGATTCCTAAAATCTGATCTCTTAACATATTTTAAAGATCATTATCCCTTCTAACAGGATTTTGAACTTGTTCATAATTACCATGAACATTGGTTTCATTTCTAGGCTGAGTTTGCCCCCAAGTCTCTGCAACATTCCTATTTTGACTACCTTGGACATTTCATGTAACTCTATGACTTTCAGAAACTTCTTCAGCAGATTTGCCTCGATTTGGAGTAAATCTGTCTGTTTGAGGAAAAACATTTTGATCTGGACTAATTCTTCCAGATTTTCCATTTGTATTATCCATAACATTACCTGTTATAGGGTTTGAACAAGCTCCAAATTCCCTTAAGACTATACTTGGAGGAGATCTGACACCACCTACCTTAACTAGATTGTTCTGTGGACTTCCATTGACAAAATTTGACACCCTAAGTCCTTCTGGTATAGTACCAGCATTTATAGAAGTCATAGATATAACATGCTTTGTCAGATTGTTTATTGCGTCAGTCAAGATAACATGATTATGACCACTTTGCTCAATCATTGCATTTTATGACTGCAAAAGCAAACTCACCTGTTCTGCATTTTTGTCTGTATTCATTTGTGCTTTCTGCACTTGCGAGATCAATTCTACCATTGCCTGTGTCAACATGGCAGGAGTTATTCCTTCATCAGAAGTTGATCCCTCACCAACTCTAACAGTTTCATTCAAATTTGCATTAGAGGTTGAATTATCTTCTTCCTCATTGCTGCTATGCCTAGTCTTTGGAGGCATGATTTGCACAAACTTCCCTAGTGTCCCACCAGGTGTGCCAATTTGTTTGATGGATCGAATTTAAGGATTCTCACACTTGTTTCTTATATGCAAGGATGGGGAATTTCAATCAGTATGCTAAGTTATAAAGTTCTTTTAAACAAGAGATTTATATTAAAGACACTGGAAAGTACAAGGAAATGAGATTAAAAGATCTCGAATAGCTTGGATACAAGTGATTAAAGGGAAAAACTAAGTTACAGAAACTACTCCTAAGTTACAAGGTTACTCTAATTCTAAGGGTTATTCCTACAAATCTAGCCAACTATGAAGATACTTTGACTTTTTGTCATTGATGAATTTGCCAACCCCTTCTTCATAAGAAAAACTCTTATTTATAGTATTCACATCAGTGGTTAATTAACTTCTAATCCGAAATTAACTAAGTAAATGAATTGCATTAAAATTGTCCACATTTTAAGTAAAAGTAACCAGCCACTAATCCACTTTGTTAACCAAGTTTAGTCATTTTTAACTAACTTAATTAATTCAATAGGGTTTAAACACTCTTCAGGCCCAAAAATGATTAATTCAAGCCCAAGTATTCTCTTGGTCTAACTCTCAAAAGCCCAAAATCAATAGGCCTAATCCTAGAATTAATTTTGCACTCCAACAGTTATATATAGTTTGTTATTAAGGTATTTATTAGGCTGTAATCTCAAATAAGGGCCCGAACTTTCATAAAAATCTCAAATAAGGGCCCGAACTTTCATAAAAATCTCAAATAAGGGCCCCAAAACACAATTTCAACAAATTAGAAGACACACTAAGTAAATTTTTACAAATTAGGTTCTCCTCAGATGAAAACCAATGCTTGTCATGCCTACACATCAATTTTGATAGAAAAATGGTGTTATTAAATTAATTAAAAATCCAAACATTTTAATCCAAATAAATTCAATAAACGTAGTATGATACAAGATTTTTCCGTGCTTTTTAATTTATATACATCTCACACACTAGTATTAGCTAATACCTTGCACAATATGTCATAATCTACTAAATATGTACTTTAATTTGTTGAAATTGTGTTTTGGGGCCCTTATTTGAGATTTTTATGATAGTTCAGGCCCTTATTTGAGCCTTTAGTCTATTTATTATCATAATTATTATCGTAATTTGTTTAGTCATTTCTGTCAATTGGATTTAAAAAAAAAAAAAAAAAAACCTCGAAATGGAAGATTTATATATGTACAGTAGTAATGACGAACGATTTCCCATAAGATGTCTGAGTATATATATTTAAAGAGTTATTTGATTGATTATATTCCTATTTATTTATATCCCTATAAAAATCTGACATTAATATATTTCAAAAACAATATCTTGTTTCCCGTTGAAATCCGATTATATGGTTTCCCTTTAGGTTAGATATATATACATGCTATATATGAAACATGATAAAGATCCCCTATATTGACTTCAAGTTCTTTAGCTTTTTCTCCTTTTAGATTAAGTGGGGATTTCTGTTTAGTAGTCTTGTTCGATATTTCTTTTTACTGTTTCAAAACATGGCTTTATCTATCAGCTTTTGTCTTATACTTAGATTTCATCTTTTTGTAAATCAATCTAATTAGTTTGGAGTTTTGACACGTAAACCTTACACTATGCTTAACCTAATGCCACTAAACAGTCAGTAATATGGGAAATCAATCTGCATCCAGTGCAGTACCACTACCATTTTAATGCTTCTATATCATTAAAATCATGCATTTTTCTTTTATAACATGGATATTGCCTTGTAGTAATTAATAGGAGATAATTAATGTCTGAAATTAGACATTCTTGAGACATGACATTGGTTTTTAGATAACGATCGAACAAAAATAGATGCATGCATGGGTGCCATACCTTGGAAACGTGGCTGTCATTTTTATGCTTAATTATCATCGAAGAGATATTGGGTATATGAGAAATTGAGAATGAGAGCTCTCTCCAAATAGCTATCATATATATTAATTAAGAAGATCAGAATTATGATCAAATTCAAAGGAACAAACCACATGATCCTGAAATCATGTGGGCAGGCAGTGATATGATGTATAGTCTTCCATCGTTTTATCTAAATTGTCGTTACTTAATCTTTGAATTAAGAAGGCTGCAGAAAGTTTGTACATGACAACTTATCTTTATCAGTTCGAGGGTTTCATTTTCATACTATACAGATATAGATTTACTTTTCTGTCCGTTATATTTTCTTTCAATGTAATTAAAAGGGAACATTAATATATAGGACAAGAGTCGGTAATATTCATTAATTAATACTTAACTGTTTTTTTGAGAAAAAATAATTAAGTGTTTTGTTAAATAAATCACGATGATTATATAATGAATTGTCGGTCCACACAAGTGGATTAAGATGTTAACACATACCCATTCTTTAATTAATTTTGTATTATTTAATATTTAAAACTATTTCCTAAAGGACAAATGTCAGCCCTTAATCTCGCATGTATATAGTTTCTAAACTCCATTAATTGTATCGATGTATTGTATTATTTTCCTTTAATCAATTAGCTCATGGGACAAAAAAATGAAACACGTTTTAAATTTTCAAAGAACCTAATCTTTTATGGAAAAAGTACCATTTTCCCCTTAACTTGTAGCGTTTGGACGTTTTGTATTGCCACATCAGCGACATGACGGTGTCATTAGGCTAATCGTTTAAGAGGGGACAAAATGTCTGAGAGTTTAGGGAGTAAAATGTCCAAAATTAAAGTTTAAAATGGGCAAAACGTTTAAACGCTATAAGTTCAGAGGATAAAAAAATATATATTAAGTCAACCTTTTATTAAAAAAAAAAAAAAAAAAATTCAACTCGAAACCTTGAATGGGATGGGACACTTGAATGGGTTAAAAATTGAGATATTTTCCCCCTTAATATTCTTGAATTTGGTTTCTAATATTGAGGAAGAAGAGGACCCTCAAATCTGAAATGAGAAAATTATTTGCACCCATATACGTACGGAAAGTTAATCCAACATTATAAAATCAGGTTTCTTCGTCGACCTATAGACAGGAGCCAAGTTACAAAAATAGGCGTAAAAACCTTTACTGCCGATGAAATTCAAATGGCCCTTTTCACCTTTTGCCGGTAAGCAGGGGGCTCACACGCCTACAACTACCCAATTTTTCGTCGTATAGCAAGAGGCTTGCTGCTGCTTTGCAGAGCGGTTCACCAAGAATTGAGAAAACTAAAGAATTAATCCATCAAATGTCAATATAGTTATACATGTGGGATTATCCCATTGAATTAAGCTAATGACTCATTACCAACAAAACTTTTATTTCAAGTAAAATAAAAATGAAAGTAGTATAATATCCACATCGATGCCATTATAAGTCCACTACATTGGACCACTGTTTTTGATGCAATGCATGGTCAAGACTCAAGTGCAACTTTAGACCGAATGCGTCCTAGCTATATAAATCTCAAAATCACATCACTTGTAATTATTAGGAAGTGCATGCATATATGCTTCATGATATGAATATATATATATATAGAGCTAGTATTAATTGCTAGCAAATTGTTAAAATGTTTCTTAAAATAGAAATTTTTAATTAACTTACGTATATATGTATTAGTATAGTGGATACCTTTTTTTTTAATAACCCAACAGATTATTCATTTAGATTAAGAAAAGTACAATCAGTTTCTAGAGAATCATGCAGCCAGGCTGGCATATCCTCAATTCATACAAATTCTTCATATAAAGATAATCCATGTTGAGCTAAAAGATGGACAACTAAATTGCCGTTTCTACCAATATGCTGCACAGAACACTGCTGAAATAAGACCTTCAAACTCTTTGCTTCTTCCACATAGGCTCCGATTGGAGAGAAATCAAGGCTTGTACAATTTATCTTCTTGATAACACTAAGAGCATCACCTTCAAGAATAATATTGTTAAAACCCATTTCTCTTGCCCAACTCAACGCACGCACAGCTGCAAAACCCTCGGCAGCAAAGGCATTGCAAATATTCAAAATTTTACCCGAACAGGCACCAAGTGCTAGGCCAGCAAAGTCTCGGGCAATAATACCAAAGGCACTGAAATTTCTCTTTGCTAAAACAGTTGCATCAAAATTAATCTTCACACAAGCATTGGTAGGAGGCTTCCATCGGGGAGGCTCACGAGTCATATTAGTCATAGCAGCTTCTCTGCTTCGTGCAAACTCCTTGAAGGAGGAGAAAGCGAAAGATGCTGTATCAAATGGCCTTGAGTCCTTTTCATCATATAAAGCCTGATTTCTTGCACCCCAAATGGCCCAAGAAGTGAACATACCCAAGTGAAACCAGTCTGAATTTTTTTCATGATCTAAATTATCAACCTAGTCAAGGTCGACACCTCTGTTAGCTTCATCATGAACAAAGAAATTCCATACGTGAGACCACACTTCTGTAGCATAAGAGCATGAACGAATAGCATGAAAAACAGTTTTGTTTTCCTGCTTACACCGGAAACATGGCCTTTCTACCACCATATGTCGAGCATGTAAATTCTCCATAACAGGAAGGGCAGCATGATATAGTCTCCAAGCAAAGACCCGCACCTTTGGAGGAACTTCTGCTCCCTATAAACGTCTCAAGATCTCTTTCTCATTGTTTACTTCCACCATATCAGCATCCTCCTCTTCAATTTGCAAATTTCGCAAGACCTTATATCCACTTCGCACATAATACATTCCTTTGTTGTCGAAGTGCCATACAAGGAGATCATTCTGCAATCGATAACTTAGTGGTATTTGAAGGATAGCCACAGCCTCATCTTCAGCAAAAATACTTGAAATTAAATCCACATTCCAGCTAGTACCATCACCATTCATTAAATCAGCCACCAACAAATCCTCAGGAATATTGCCTCGGCCTGAAAGCGGAGCAAAATCTGGCAGATTTGCAACCCATTTGTCTTGCAGCACCTTAACTTGTCGACCATCACCGATACGCCACCATAATCCATAAAGAAGCAACTCACGTCCTTTCAAAATGCTCCTCCAAGTGAAAGATGGTTGCCACCCTGCTTTGGCATCTAAAAAAGAATTGCGTAGAAAATACCTCGCCTTAAGCATACAAGCTAGTAAACTGTCTGGATTATAAAGCAGACACCATCCTTGTTTGGCTTAGAGAGCCAAATTAAAACATTCCATGTCTCTAAACCCCAGGCCGTCATAGTCTTTTGCTTTACACAACTTAGACCAAGAAATCCAATAGATAGGTCTTTTGTCAACTCGCTGCTTCCACCAAAACCGAGCTATTAAGCCATCAATTTCATTGCAAAGATTTTGAGGAAAAGCAAAAATTTGCATGGCATAAGTAGGTATAGCTTGTAAAACAGACTTTATCATTACCTCTCGACCACCCTGAGAAAGCCATCGCAAATTCCAGCTCCCAATTTTCTTCGCAATTCTTTCTTTTATCCAATTAAAAGTGCTCCTTTTGTTGCGTCCAACCAAAGTAGGTAAACCTAAATATTTTTCAATAATGTCCTGCTCTTCAACTCCAAAGATGGTTCAGACTCTATCCCTCTATGCCTGTGGTGTGTTGCTACTAAAAAGCACTACTGATTTGTCAAAATTGATTTTCTGTCCAGAGCTTTCCTCATAAATTCTTAAACAAGCCTTCACCTTCTCGCTCTCGGCACTATTTGCTTTCCTAAACAACAGGTTGTCGTCAGCGAAAAAAAGATGACTAACTCTGGGTCCTTGTCGACTTACAGAAGCACCACTCAACAAACCATCCATTTTTCCTTTCGATAGCAGGGCTGAAAGACCCTCGATACACATAAAAAAGAGATATGGGGACAAAGGATCTCCTTCGCGTAAACCCCTTTTAGGTTTAAACTCATCAGTGATATCTTCATTCACTACAACTGAAAAAGAAACCGAACGAACACATTTCATAATCATCTCAACCCATCTCCTATCGAAACCCATAAGAAGCATGATTGCCTCCAAAAAATCTCATTCCACTCTGTCATAGGTTTTATTCATGTCAAGCTTTAGAGCAAAAAAACCTTTTTTGCCAGTTTTCATGTGTTTCAGGGCATGTAATAACTCAAAAGCCACAAGAATATTATTAGTGATCAAACGACCAGGCACAAAAGCACTTTGTGACTCACTAACACACACAAGCAAAATAGATTTCAACCTATTAACCAACACTTTAGAAATAATTTTGTAAATGACATTACAAAGGCTAATAGGTCGGAATTGGGTCATGTGTTTAGGTTTATCAATTTTGGATATAAGAACGATATGAGTTTTATTTGCAGAAAATAAATCTACCCTACCGCGAAAAAAATCAAAACAAAAAGAAGTAACTTCGCTACCAACAATATGCCAATATTTTTGGAAAAAGAAAGTAGGCATACCATCGGGACCAGGGGTTTTGTTGGGTGCATCTGTTTGAGAGCAGTGAAAATCTCCTTGGCAGTGAACTCTGATAAAAGGTGTTCATTCATCTCCGCTATTATCGAAGGATTAACAGCTTCAAGAATTTCATCATAGTGCTGAGAGCCATTCGAGTTAAAGAGTTTCTTAAAATACGAAGAAGCAATTTTTTGGATATCAGCTAGATCATCAGTCCATCTACCATGCTCTCCTACTAAACCCTCAATTAAATTTTTTTTTCCTCCGCTTTGAAGCCTGAGCGTGGAAAAAGGCTGTGTTTCGATCCCATCTCTTAACCAATTAACCCGAAAGCGCTGCATCCAAAAAGATTCCTCTTCTAACAACGTATTTATATCATCTCTAAGCTTACTTATCTCCTGACTCCTATCCCCTTGAACCTCTCTTTCTACAGCTGCTTTCAATTGTTTTGTAAGTTCATCAATTCTATCTTTCATGCCAAGAATTGTTTGGCATAAGTCTCCCCTAGAGAATCACGTAAATGAACAATGTGTTCCAGTAGACTCATACCATCCGTAAATTCCTAAGTATCTAGAATTAATTTCTCACAGTTAGCCTCTTTACTCCAAGCTGTTTCAAAATACCGTCTTTTGCAGTTCTTTGGCGCCTTCCTCCTTCTGCTTCTTCTCACTTCGGTTTTTAGTAAAATGGGACAATGATCAGATACGGAGGATGTTAGGTGGGTAATGTGAGCCGTCGGAAACCGAGTTAACCACTCCATTGTGGCAACACCACGGTCTAAACGCTCTTTTATAATATTTCCCCCTCATGACCCCCCTTTCCAAGTAAACATGTAACCTTGAAAACCCATGTCCTGCAAATCACAATCACTCAAGACATCTCTAAATGCAATCATTTGTCCATCTGGCCTTAAACGACCTCCTTCCTTTTCTTCTTGCCACAAAATCTCATTAAAATCACCGAAACAAAACCAATTCTTTTCCGTATGAAAAGCTAATTGACGTAACAAGCTCCAAGATTGATGTCGAAGACTAGTCTCTGTCACACCATAGAAACCCGTCAACTGCCATTTAGCTAAGCCATTATGCTCATCCACAAACATGTCAATATGATGCTGAGAAAAATTGATTAAATCCAAAGTAACCGAATCATCCCATAACATAGCTAATCCCCCACTCCTACCAGTAGCACTAACACCAAAACAAGCAGAAAAACCACATCTACGCCTAATAAAATCTAACTTACTTTCGGGCAACTTTGTCTCCATAAGAAAAACTACATTCGGGCGCTCTTGTCTAATGAGTGCACGAAGAGCTCTAACTGCACATTGGTTCCCAAGCCCACGGCAGTTCCAAGCAGGGCCTATCATGGCTCTTGGCGGGGCTGCTGGTCAGCCACCGCCATTTTAGAAGCAACATAATTCGCAGACAACTCCACAGAATTAGCTAGACCACCAACCTGATTCTCAACATCCATAAGGCTATTACTAACTGCTTCACTTATTTTTTCAGCTAAAATTGCTGCACCAACAATTTCAGTTTTCTGCTCACGACTACGCCTCTTCCAAGAACTTGTGCTTCTTTTCTTATTCTTCGAACCATCATTCTTTTGTGAATCCTTTTTCCCCATGCTAGAGCTACTTCTATTATCACCAGAAACCTTAGCTGCAATATTAGTCCCAAAAGAACTAATTGAATCTTCAATCTCCACACATTTTTGCTTAGAATGAACCGACCCATATTCCTCCATAATGCAATCAGCCCCTCTTTTAGATTTTTCCTGGCCCACTAGGCCCAAACCACTACCCTCTCCTTTTTTATTTAAAGCCCCATGTAAATTTGAAAGAATCCTACTTACCGGAACATCCCCTTTCTTCTTGCCTACAATATCTCCTTCTTTCCTACTAGAGGAAATATCTTTTGACTCTTGTAAATCAATCCTTTGATCCCCTAAATCACACACAGAAAAAGATTTTCCCAATCTCCCCGCTTCACGTTCCACATCGAAATCAATTTCATTGCCAATTGCAACACGGTTAGCATGATTTTCTCCACGATTCTTCCTCACAATAATCGTCTTTCTATTTTCACCACTGTTGCCCATTTGAGAAGCTGCCGGCATCAGACTACCATTGCTCTCTCCTCGCCCTTCTCGGAATAGTTCCCTCCGACAACCAGTAGGCTTGTCATAATTTATAGCGTAGTCCCTCTTTACCCGAGCAGATTCTGAAATCTGAGGAACTCTTGATCCCGACCCCCTTAACTTTGTTTTCAATGGCGAAGCACGAAGCCAGTCTTCGTATTGTACCACCTTCAAACCACTCTCACAATCAATACCACAATCACCAATAAACCCACAATAGCAGCAAAACTCTGGTAGTCGCTCATAGGCTAACCGTCCCTTAGTTCCTATACCTGGCTGACCCAACAAAATAGTTCTCCCCAGTGGTTTTGTAATATCGATATCCACCCTTACTCGCAGAAACTGAGACCAACCCTCCATATCTAATGAAGGATCAATAGCAATTAAATTCCCCATCTTGTTACCCATCTTTTCTGCAACCTCCAGATTCCTCTTACCCAATGGAAGATCATAGATCCGGATCCAGAATGGTGCCCTGGTAAAAGCATAATCATCCGGGCATAAATTGTCATCATAACCAGTGAACAAAAGTAGATGTTTATCGAAAATCCACGGTGAACCCTCCATATATAACTCTATCCTTGTCAGCCTCCGATGCAAACTTAAAAGGAAACTGGTTTTCCTCTAACACAATAATAGAGAATTCTTTGACTAATCTCCAAACTTGCTTCAAATTATTGATCATGGCTTGCTTGTTAAAAGATCACCCTGTAAGAAATCTCCCAACCATCCAAAACTTCTCCAAATCCCCTTTCTCTGGTGGAGATTCATCATCACTTACAAAATCCTCTTCATCCGCTGTTAACGAAAGGTTCTGCCACCGCTTTTCCAACTCATCTTCCATACCTCAAAACTAAAGGAACGTCGGAACTAAACTGATACTAAGAAACCAAAAACTCAAAAACTCGAAACTGACTATAACACTAGAGAAACCAACTCGAAACTTGTCGCAGCAAGACTTAGAACACCCTCACAGAGAAAACGCTCTGGAGAGACTTAGGACTTGTTAGTATAGTCGATACCTCGTATTGCTTATTAATGTAATATGTATATGAATCTAACTTTTAAAGTCCATTAAAAGATACATGCATCGTTCCATTGTTTGTGGAATTAATCTAATTAAAATCTTACGCAATTATATTAGTATATCCATACGGTTAATCTCACTCATATTTCTATGTATAATAATGTAGGATTTCACTCTCCTCTCTCTCCCTTTCTCCCTCTCTTAGTTTTTTAGTTCTCGTTAGTGTTTCGACTACTCCTCCTCCTCCTTGGTTGTCACGCCAAGGGGGGGGGGGGGGGAGGATTTCGTTTTTGTTAATTTCTTTATTTTCCAATAAAGGTTTCAGATCTACAGATATGTCCAGTTTTTATTTGAGTTTGTTTTTGAGTCAGTCAGTTTTTTCGAGTCAGTTTCGAGTCTAGTCTCAGTTCATTTCGAATCTGAGTTATCTAGTCTGAATTTTATGATAGTTTTAAGCATGATCATCCTTTTATTTATTCAGATTTGTGGTAAAATCGTTGTAATCCTTTTCTTTTGGGTGCCAAGGAAGCGATCTGTCAATCGAATCAATCACTTGATCATCGTTGATCAAAGCTTTTTGTTTGGAAAAACAAGCGACAACAAGGTGGTGATGGGCGTGATAGCGAGACATCAATATGATTCAGAACAGACGTTTTGGATTTCTAAGGAAGATCCAGTTCTTCAGATGCAAAAAGTAATCGTTTATATGATTCTATTGAGATTTGATATAATGAAGGATGATATTCCTAAAATTATTGTAAAATCAGTTACATGAATGAAAGTTATCTATTTTTCAAAAAAATGTAGGATTTCAAATATGAATCTAACTTTTAACTTTCATAAAAGGGACAGGTTCCGTTGTTTGTGGAATCTAAATTTTCAAGTTGTAACTATCTCTGACTCGTATCGTTTCTAATATTTTGACAAAATAATGTCAAATTTACAGTCATAATTTATGTGACTCTCTAATTTAACCCAAGATTTTAGGTGGCCAGCTAGTATTGTGTAGAATAATAATTTTTTTTTTTGAAAGGCAATCAAGGGATTTTATAAAGGATAGAAGAAGTTGGAGAAGCAAACAATCATCCAACCTCTCAGTGTAGAATAATAATTATCTTCTTATTTGTTAAGGGTATTCTCTCGGTCATATTATTATGATACTAATCTCTTCCAAATAAAGAACATGAAAGAGATCATATTAAAACTCTCCCCAAAAATCAATTCCGTAATAATCTTTTTCTTCACTTGTAAGTTTATAATTGTGACTATACGAAGCACATGCTTTCCATTCAACATGCCCTTTTGTTTTATTTCCCCTCATGTAGTCCTAGAAGCTATATGTTGCAATCCAATCGGCATACAATGACAAAAAAGACTAGCTACTCATGAAGGAAGATCCATGTCATGATTTTTGTAGTACATGGAAACTATTGATTTCATTGGATTAGCTTTGACTTTGTTAAAACTCCATGTATATTTTACAAGAGAAAAGGAGAAGATCTGTTACACTTTATAGTCAAAAGAACACAAGATGTTTCCCGTTCCAAGCATGGAAAATAATGGCATGTTGGGTAAAGGATGAAGAATTTTTGCCTCAATTAAAAACCTTGTTACCGACAAATGACAAACAAGCAAATGTGTTGTTCTAAATTAAAATTGTTGCTTAACATCAATTCACGTGGGAAGCACATGATTTGAATTCTACTACTACTTACATCCAAAAACGCGTTTAAGCTAAAAGGGGGACAAAACTCAAAAACCCATCATTAATTTGTTTGAACAAAAAAGTTAATCAAACATTAGCACGTGTGTTGTTACTTCTTTTACACTGGATTTGCATTTGCATAATCCAAAAGACATTAATTTAGATTAATGGTTAATCACTAATTAATCTCATCCACATTTTCGATATATAGCTAGGGTCCATTTGTACATGAATGGATGTTTAAAAGATAAGAGTGATTCTATGAAAAACGTCTAATCATGATTGAAACGCGTAATTAATCTTATTTACTAGTAGTAAGAATATAATGAGTTTAATATGGCATATATATAGTTTATAATATGTACTTAGTTCTTCCGGAGACCCCTTTTTGGTTGAAGAAAAAACAGCCTTATTATTTGGGAAGATGCCAAAACTCGAGAAACTAGTTTTTACTATTTCTTGAACTAAAGAAAATAGATTATATAGAACCTAGCTACTAGTAGTCTAGTAGTATTATTAAGATTTGGATCTATATTAATAATTTATAATTATATACGTTAATTATAATTCAATATACTAATATTTGACTTTTGTGCATGGTGAACCTAATTCTATCATTTTTATTTATTTATTAATTATATATTATGTCTTGTTTTATTAAAAAACGACGCCTTTAAAAGATTGTCTCTTTTTTTTTGGTATTTGATGTCTTTAAAATATTGTCATTCAACCTATCCTAGCTAGAAAGAAAATGCAGTATTATTTAACGTTTGATATGGATTTTTCCAAGTAATGGTTTGAAGATAGTATACTATATATAATATCATTTATAATTAGTAATTTGTTAGCTCAACCCGCGGTAGATATACTGTATTTGTATCATGAGGTCTTAGGTTTAAATCTACATGTAAACTGCATGTACATATGTGTATGTGGGTCTTTATTAAGGTAAACCGCATGTATACACGTATAAAGACCGGTCTTTATTAAGGTAGTAGCTAGATGTGGTGTGTTTGGTTAGTTTGTTATCTTAATAGAGTAGTAGACGTAATCGTAGAGACTTCCAATACATAAATGTATTTATGACAAAGAATATATAATTTATGTATATAAAAGTATTGTACAAGGAAATTAAAAGATTTTGTCAAGTTTATTACAGGAGCCATGGCATATCCATTAAAGGAAAAAGGAGGAAGAGCAGTGGACAATGCAGAATTTAAGTAAAGAAAATTGTGGTTATAAAGCTGCAAAAGGTCAAAATAGTCATCCAACTTAGTCAAACTTGATGAAAATTATAATAAGATAGGGAAAAAAAGAGAAATCACATAATAGTGGAAAATGATTGTTCTATGTTAGTTGTTAATCTGATAATTAATTATTGTCTTAGCTAGAAATAGGTTGCTGAATAATTTTGATTGGGAATGAATATGTTTCCACTATGGACTTATATCATTTGCAATATAGATTTCTTTTTTCTCCCATAAAGTAATGAATGTATGATGTGGTACAAAAACAAAAAATGTTTAGTCGTAAAATTTAAATAGCTAGCCAAAAGGATTTTAAGTGATTTAAATGAATGTTCTGACTTACGCGGGAATGATTAATGAAAATTATAAGCAAATATATAAGGAAATGAAAGAGATGGTCAAATTAAAGCTAGTTTGATCAGAAGGAAATGAATTTGAAGTAACCATAGTAGGTGACCTAAAAGTTGTTTAATAATAATCAGAACAGAATTGCTTTATATATAAGTAAGAAAATTTGAGTACATATTTCTCTTTCTCTCCAAACAAGGCAAATTACATGGAGGAAAAAGACCTATCTACTTCGTCTAACTTTAACAAAGAGATTAGATCCTAACAGAGTTACATTTCCCCCATATATATATCTATTACTAGTAATTAAATTAAGTTAAAATTTATTAAGTAAAAAAAAACTCTATTTTTTAATTAGTCCTTCAACTTCTCCTTCTTTGGAGCCATATTATAGCATAGAGTTAGGAGAGTTTCATGGGACCTTAATATATTTTTCTGATAAAATTGAATATCATGTCCAAAGAGGGTGATCCCATAATGAGCCTAAGTTGGTGTTGTCTTCAAGGAAACTAGGGTTGCTCTGGTAGCTTTGTGGGCTGTTAATGAAAGTGTCGACGGATTGCTGGGAATGATTGGGTTGAGGAGAGTGAGCCACTTCCATGCAAAGTAAGGCCAGAAGATTTGCATGCTGCAACTGCATGTTCACTACTTCTGCTTGAGCTTTGGCTAATTGAGCTTGAAGTTCATTCACTTGCTTTTGCAGCTGACAGATTGCCCCTGCACACCCGTAAACCGGGTCTCGGATCCTTGCACTTGCTTCATATACCATGCTGCTCACTGCATCTGCCCTTTGAGACTCTGGAAGTTCCTACAATATAGTAGTGATTTTACAAGGAAATTAATTAGTTGACATGATCAATTCGCTTAATTAATTACCATCTTATCTTAATTAATTAGTAGTTAGTTAGAATTTGACTATATAATATAGTCAGAAGTCTATAACTACTACATGCACCTTAATTAATTAACAACTAATAAATCAAATCAATTCTGTTAACTTATTGTAATTAGCTATATATATAGCCCAAAAAGTAAACAAATGAATATAGCTAGGCCTTATTGTCAATATATAGTCAAGAGAAGCTAATTCAACTCAAGTTACAGGAAAAACTATCATCAGCAGCAATTTTTTTTTTTTTTTCGGTTGGGGACAGTTAATTTCCACATTCAATATGGAAAACTTCCTTTGAGAAATATAGTTAAGAAGTGTCAACATTTTGTGCAGAGAGAGTAGGGTCGTTTCCACATGTGCACTGTCTCTCCATGTGGAAGCAAACCTCATGCAATTTGCTTTTCTAGTTTCTGTTCCAAGTGATTAAACTCAGATTTTATTTTTGATTAGATAGAAAAAATGTGGGCTACATATTTTATGTATGTATTATTTGAAGACTAGTCATATTCTTGGCTTAGCCTGCAGCCCACGCCACAGGTCTCTCCATAAAGACTCTTTTAAAATTGGTCTGGTATGGGAGAGATAATTGAAGATATTCCTACACTATTCAACTTCTGACTTGGGGCAAAACAAATCTTTAACTAAGTTTTGGTGAATTCAAATTTAAGCAAATTTAGAGGTAAATGATCAAAAAAGTTATCAACTACAAGGAACAATGCTCTTTTTAAAATTGAAACCCCAAAAAAGGAAAACCAAAACCCTTTTTCTTTTTTATTTCATCTTGCCCACATTTGTCAACGCAATAAACCAAAACCCTTTTAACCATTTCACACAGCTAGCCATTTTCCTCCTAGTACTGGCTATAGACAGAACAAAATGTTATGTTAAAATGTTTTTTCAGGGGATTAAGATTAAAAAGGGATTAATTAAACCCCAAGAAAACAGATTAACTACCTGGAGGAACTTGATAATGTTACTAGCACCGAAGACACGATGAGCAATGGTGAACTTGGCAGGTTCAGTAGGAGGAAAATAAGGTGCCAAGACACATTTGTCGGCACACCTTCTCCTCAGAATCTTACAAGCAGCACAAGGGCTTATAACAACCGGTGGAGTTTGAGAAGGAGGAGGAGGAGGAGAAGACGACGACGAATTCGAAGAATTCGGAGAAAGAGAACGAGGAGAACAAGTAGTAGGAGTTGCTTCAGTGTATTCCATCTTGAGCATGAGGTTTTTTTAGGCTTGCTTTTAGTTCAAGGTAAGTAAAACAGAGAGAAAACAGAGGAGGGGAAATATATTGAAGAAATGGGAATAATGGGGTTTATTTTGGCAAGAAAGGGGTATTATTTATAGTAGAAATGAGGTACAACTCTTGATGTCAATATGACATCATTTCATTTTTTCAAAATCCTTTTAGACTTGCCTCGCTGGCCTCCCTGGCTGGCTGCGATCTCTATTTGTGTTTTCACCATTTCGGACTTTTTCACTTCCTTTTTTTTTTCTTTAGTTCCGTTAGGTTTACGATTTTACAAGTTTTTTTTTTTTCTTGTTTTGGCTTTATTGTATGGAAAAAAACAAAACAACAAGCAAAAACAATTTTACTTCCAATCCTCTTCAATTCCTATAGCTAGTCTATTTCACTTTGGTAGTTACTAATTCTCTTCTTAATTTCTTTCTTATTAGCTTTTTCTCTCACAAGAAAAGGTCCTCGAGGAAATTATGTAGCCAATAAACGTGGCCGATGGCTAAAAAAATCCTAAATATGGTTCAACGTGGCTCAACCTCAAAGCAATGTAATGTAACTGTTAGATATCAATGTGTTGTGCCAAAAATCTCTTTCGATAGAGTTTTTGCGAAAAATTTAATAGCAGCGCGGGGCGTACCAGTCATTTTGCTGAGGTTGTAAAAGCATTTTGTTGATGCGCGTAGCACAAAAATAAATCAGAGCTAGTGAATTGTGGGAACTAAATCAAAGTCACACCGGAGCATTTAAATCATCGATCCCAAATTGACTGTAGAAAAGTAAACGTTTGAAAAGATTTCTTGTTTTGAAAATTGATTAAAAATAACAAGCTGGTTGTTATTCATATGAAAAACTAAAAAGTAAATGTTTAACGTCTTGAGACGAAATTGAAAGAGAAGAAAAAAACTCGCAGTAAGTTGATTTAACGTCCTGAGACGAAATTGAAGTAGAAAATATTGAAGAAACGAGGCTGACTCGTGTTGAAAAAAGAGATGAATTTTGCAGGGTTGCTGTAGAAAGTGGCACACGGCCTGAGAGAAAATAAGCGCAAAGCTTAGTTTTTGCGCGGAGCAAATTTGAGGCTGTAGAAGTCTGTTGAAAACTGAAGAGGGAAGGCCCTTTATATAGGGGGCAGCCTAGGCTTGGCTACCAAGGCCGACCAGCCCATTTTGTCTGCCTATTAATTGTCTACTTCAATCTGACATGTCCTGCTTTAATTGCTTCTCCAATCTAAACTCTCAGAAAATCTTCAGGAAACTCCAAAATGACTTTCAACTTTGATCAACCTTAAATGACCATCTCAAGGCCAACCATACTCCTCCCAAAAATGACTTGGACGAAATCTGCCTCCAATCTGACGCAATCCAGTCTGATTCAGGTCCTGGTTGTACTGCACTGTACTGCACTGTATACTGATTTGCTATCAAACTAGCCAAAATGACCCCCTATTCAACCAGAATCTCCTAGGCCATGAAATTGATCATAAATTGATCATTCTTGGCCCTCAATTCGGTCAAAACAGAAATCGGATTCAAATTTGACTAAACCGGGGTAGAAAGCCTCATGTCCTTAATTGAAAGAAATGCAAAAGCTGCAAACGAAGTCGGATTGAGTCCAAATTTCACTAGTAGGGGTCGGCTATCATATTAAGACCATAGAAAAAATCTTGGTCGAAAATGAGCTCTCTGTCATGGCGAAATTTGTTTCACACCCCAAACTATCCTTAATTGAAAAAACGTTCATAAGTTTTTCATCTTAATTCAGAATGAGATGAAATTTTTCCAGAATGATCTATGAGAGTCAAGGATCACAATGGTAAAACCCTTGTTTGAATCGCATCTCTCTAGCCCATTCAATTTTATCCATTTCGCATTTTTCCTTAATTGAACAAAATACAAAGTTGCATTAAATTCAATAGGGATCAAATTTAGACATGGGCGGCTTGGGCTAGGCCATATTGCGCCACATATCATGCCATATGTCCAATTTTGGCATGGCATTACATATTTCACAAAATTAGGATGGTCGTCATATAAGAATTAAGTCTCAGTCAAAATTGAAAATTATACAAGATGACTTTAATTATTTTCTGACCATCATTTATTGAAATAATAATAATTATAAAATAATTATTATTTCCAATAATTATTACTAATTTCGGCCCAATTATAGGAAATTAGAAAAATAAAATTATTTTCCTAATTTAAATATGACAAGGATGGCATCAAATCTGACATAACTTTAAAATTTAGATTAAATCTGAGCCACACATCTTATTTTAACATTATTGAGGACAAGTTTACCCTTAATTGTAAATTTAGGTATCAACAACAACAATGCCCCCATCAAGCCTAATCCTTTAAATTAAAGGAGTTGGGCTAGATTATATAAAGCCGCGAAAACGCAATTGGGGCGGCTAAGTCCACGGAACGTTTTCAATATTTGACTACACGTTGGTGAAGCTGATGGCCGTAAGCTGACTCATGGCCAAATCATTAGGATCCTCAAGTAATGAATTAAATTTAGGTTGAGATTCACTTCTTGCTTCCCAAGCGTTCGGATAGTATTTCTTAAGATATCGCCCATTGATAAATCTTTGGTGCGATTTATTGTCTTTTGTCTCCAACCAATAAGCGCCATTTTTTAGCACTTTCTTGATTCAGAATGGTCCCTCCCATTTGGGTGACCATTTTCGCATTCCATCTACATGAGCACCGATAGGCAAAATGGCTTTCCAAACTAGCTCACCTTCGATAAAGTTCATTGGGCGAACTTTTTTGTTGCAATACCTTTCTGCCTTTTTCTTTTGTGCTTGTAGATGATTCAATGCATCAAGCCTTTCTAATTCTAGATCTTCAAGCTTGATCATCATAACGTCATTATAATCATACCATTGTAAGTCATTTTGAAAAGCAACCCTGGCCGACTTAGCTAATAGTTCCATGGCTACCATAGCATCGTGGCCATAGGTTAAACTAAATGGAATTACTCTAGTAGATTATCTTTGTGACATCTGATAAGCCCACAAAGCTTTAGACAATGTTTTGTCCCACTTGCCTGGTTTATCTTTCAGCATTTTTTCAATTATGTTGATCATGACTTTGTTTGAAGTTTCGGCCTGCCCAATGGCTTGCGCATAATAGGGCGTTGATTTAACAAAGTTGAGGCCAAATTATCTTTCCAATTCACTTGTAATTTTTCCATCAAAGTTAGTACCACTATCAGTTGTAATCGTCTCTGGAATTCCAAAGTGATAAATGATGTGTTATTTGATGAAGCTTTTGACATCCGAATGAGTGGTGCTTTTCATTGCTTTTGCCTCTACCCATTTGGTAAAGTAGTCGGTCGCAACAATAATAAAACACACACCTCCCCTGGCCGGTGGGGTGATCTTGCCAATTAGATCAATCGCCCAACCTCTGAAAGGCCATGGTTTTATGATAGAATGCAATTCTTCGGTGGGGAGCCTTCAAATGGGGTCATATTTCTAACATTGTTGGCATCCCTTAGCAAATTCCACGCAATCCTTCATTATAGCCGGCCAGTAAAAACCGTGACGACGTGCAAGCCATCTCATTTTTCTTCCACCTTGGTGTGCGCCACACAAGCCTTCATGCATATCTTTGACGACTTTCCGAGCTTCGTCTTTATCCAAGCATCTTAAAAGAGCTCCATCGAGGTCTTTTCTGTATAGTTCATTGGCCAAGACAACATAATGTGTGGCCAAGGTTCTAATACGTCGATCAAACCTCCCACTTGGATCTTTCAAGTACTCGAGAAAAGGTTCCCGCCAGTCAGAATGTTTGTGGAAAATGTTGCAGACCTCAAACATGTTATCCCTTTTAAAGGTGGATGGTAAAATATGTCTTTCGACGTTTACCACTTTCCGCCAGATATCATCCTGAAAGGTAATGCCAGATGCAAGTTGTGCGGCGACATTTGCCCCTTCGTTTTGATGTCTGGGTACGTGCTCAATGCTTACATTGTCAAACTTGTCCAACAATTGTATTGTCATTGCATAATATGGCAACAATGATGGACTAGTGCAATTATATTCCTGCGTGAGTTGGTTTATCACCAATAATGAATCACCCTTGATATGAACTGAGGATGCCTCATTTCTCTAAGTAATTCCAGACCAATAATGAGTGTTATACTCAACTTGATTGTTAGTACAATCAAAATCTAAGGGAAAGGCTATTGTGGTCCAGACATCTTGTGGTGATGTGATGAGAATTCCTGCACCTGCTGCTTGTGCAATATTTGATCCATCAAATTCTAGGATCCAAGGTGATAAAGAGACTTCCATAACTTCATTAGCATCTTCGAATTCCTCTCCCAAGTTTAAACAAGGGTGATCAGCCAAAAAGTCAGCAACAGCTTGGCCTTTTACCACTTTTTGAGGAATATACTTGAAGCTAAATTCAAAAAGTGCTAAACACCACTTCCCTAGGCGACCTTTAAGTAGAGGTCGTGTCAACATGTACTTTACAATGTAAGTTTTGGCGATAATGGACACGTTAAAGTAGAACATATAATGCCGAAACTTTATTGCTGCAAAGTAAAGTGACAAACAAAGCTTTTCAATAGGACTATATCTGGTTTCTACATCAGTAAGAGTCCTACTGAGATAATACACTGCTTGTTCTTTTCCTTTTTCTACTTCTTGAGCCAACAAGCATCTCTTTTCCCTTTTCTACTTCTTGAGCCAACAAGCATCCAATGGATGATGTTGGGGCTGAAATATACAAGTATAGAGGTTTTTCCTTTTTAGGAGGAACTAAGACAGGTGGCGATATCAAGTAATTTTTTATCGCCTCAAAAGCTTCTTGATGCTCTTGATTCCATTGGAAGTCTTCTCCGTCCTTCAACTTTAACAGTGTGAAAACGCTTTAGTTTTACCAGTAGTGTAGGAAATGAACCTTCATAAGAAGTTGACCTGACCAAGGAATCGTAGGAGTCTTTTTCTGTTGGTGGGCGGCTGGGCTTGTAAAATGGCCCTTGCCTTGTTTTGGTCTATCTCGATGCCTCTTTGATGGACCACAAATCCAAGGAAATTGCCTGCACCAACGCCAAAAGCACACTTTAATCCATGTTGCCTCATTTTTTCAAATGAGCGTCATAAATGATCGAGGTGGTCAAGAGTATTATGTGACTTGACCACTACATCATCAATGTAAACTTCCATGAACTTACCAATCATGTCATGGAAAATAGCATTCATTGCTCGCTGATAGGTTGCACCAGCATTTTTGAGTCCAAAGGGCATAACTACCCACTCAAAAGTACCAATGGCACCAGGGCATCGAAATGCTATTTTTGAGACGTCCTCATCTGCTATGTAGATCTGGTTGTAGCCATTATATCCATCCATAAAGGAAAAAACCTTATCTTGGGCGGTTCCGTCGACCAAGAGATCTACAACAGGCATTGGATATTCGTCTTTAGGAGTGGCAGAATTCAAGTTGCGAAAATCGACACATACTCGAATTTTACCATTCTTTTAACCACTGGGACTATGTTTGAAATCCATTCAGCGTACCTTGCGGTGCGGATGAATTTAGCCTTGATAAGCCTTCCAACTTCCTCTTTAACTTGAAGGATGACATCATTTGCCATTCTCTTAGGAGGTTGTTGATATGGTCGATATCCCTTAATGATTGGGAGCGATGTTCAACCAAGTCTTGCCTCTAACCAGACATTTCGTCATAATCCCAAGCAAAACAATCTTTGTATTCCTTTAATAAGGCAACAAAACATTGCTTGTCTTCTTCGGCCAATAACTGACTAATGTAAGTTGGCCTTGGTTTGCCATCTGTACCAAGATCGATTTCGAGCAAAGGATCTTGTACTTCGGCTTTGAGATCATCAAGCTTCATGGGTGCACGGTCAAGTTCATCCATGGTGATCTCGTTGAAAATGTTGGTGTGATTAGCCACATTAGCTTATAGGGTGGCAGAATCTTCCGATTCTTGTAGCTTCATTTCTAAAGCATGAGTCGACAATTTTTTCAAAGCGTTGTCGATCGCTTCATTCTTCCTTGGTTGTGGAATCATGGTATCTCCTCAATAATGGGAGAACGCTTGTAAGGAATTATGGTGTCAGGACGCACCAAGGTTTCCATTGCTTCTTTCAAAGCTTCTGGTTGAATCTGCTTGGTGGAAATGATAGGGTATGGTCGGTCATACTTATCCTGACCCATGAACCTGACAGTTATAACTGTTCCATCGTAGAATCTTCCATCAACTGCATGTGATTCTACTTTGAATGGTCTGCTATCAGTTTTGACCACTTCAACATCTGTGCCATTCCAAAATATCAACATCTGATGAAGAGATGATGGCACACACCAATTGGCATGAATCCAATCCCTTCTTAGCAAAATATTGTAATTTGACGAAGAATCAATTACGAAAAATGTTGTAATGGAAGTTTTGGAGCCAACGGTTAATTGTGTAGGGAGTATCCCTCTAGTCTTCTTAACGGCACCAGAGAAGTCACTAACAGTAACATCTGAAGGCATCAAGTCGTCACTGCACTTGCCTATTTTCTTCAATGAGGAAAACATAAGCAAGTTAACAGTTGCTCCGTTGTCGACTAGAACTCTGTTTATGAGAATACCATCAACATAAGCCTTGATGTATAAAGGCTTAATGTGGTATGTAGATGTTTCATCAGGCTTAGTAAAAACTATAGCCTTAGCATCTTCATAATTGTTGCCCCCCCGAGTGTATTGTCTGAGGGACTTCAATCACTTCTTTGCTATCCCCGGCAGGGGGTGGATCGTAATCATCCACTTTCATGCCATTTTTTGCTACAAAAGAACAAGGTAAAGTAAGAGCATGACACTGAATATTGACCATGAATTGTCCGAAGGCAATTGAGTCAGATTTATCTTCAAAATCCTCAGCTTGCAAAGATTTCTCTTCATTTGCTGACTGCTCATCATTTTCCTGTTCTGCGCCTTCTTCCATTTCTTTGCCAAATGAAGACTGGTTGGATGGAAATTGGTTAGGAATACTAACACCAATGTCCATATCCTCATCAAGAACATGAGCTTGGCGTTCTTCTTTTTCCTTCCTAGCAATTCACTTAAGCAATTCACGAGCAATGCCGTCAATTGATTGTTGTTTTGCCATGAGGGTATTCTCAGCTTTAATATGTGCGATTCGCTCTTTATTGAGTTCTTCCTTGGACTTGATCAAATTTGCATTTTCAAGCAAAATTTCGATCTGCCAATGTGGGAGATTCTCTTCAATATTGAGCAAATCGTTTGTGACTTCAAATAGCAGCCATGTTTCTAGCTTTTTCTGCAATGCACTATAAGGAAAATTCTTATAATAGGATCCCTTTTCATCTTCACTGAAGATTTCCTCTTCAGGTTTATCTTCAATGATTAGTGCATCCTTAGCCATTTGTCTGTAAAGTAGCACATCTGCTTCATTCATCTGGGCTGTTGATGCTAAGTCATGGCTTGAATATTCTTCATTGCCATGGACTATGTCAATCAAAGATTGCCTCATATCATGATGTTGTGCCTCTTTCAGGTTCAGCTTGAGTTCACACTCATCAAGCTTTGCTTCTTCAATGGCAATTATAGCCTTATAAGGCTCATAGCCTATTTTTACCAATTCACGGACAGTTGTCCTTGATGTGATGGTAAAAGGCTTTTGCCTTTTGGTGGATTTGGCCACATTAGACTGGTTGGCCAAATCCAACTCTTGTTGGTTGTCATCTTCCTTGTCAGCTCCATTTTTCCTGGCTTTAGTTCTCTTTCTTAGCTCACACTTTCTCCAAGTATTACTATTTTTCTTTCGGATAGGAAACTTGGGATGTCGAATTTCACGCCACACTCCATTTTTGACTTTAGAAGATGGCCTGTCCATTCGAGGCCTTGAAGTTTGATCCACCTACTTTTGGCGTAACTGTATTTCTTTATTGATGGCTGCAGCACGGTACTCAACTTCTCTTTAATTCAACCAAGGCCGAATTTCATCTCTAGCCTGTCTAGGATGTGTTGCAAGTGGTGATTCATCTTGTGAATCTGACCCTTGCCCCCGAGTTGGTTGTTTATGTACCAAAGAAGAAGATGGTGCTGAAGGAGATTTCTTTTGACTTTCTTTGGGAGTTGGAAAGTATATTTCATCTTTCCAATATCCATGGTTATCTTCAGCTTTCGAAGCAAGGAGATCTCTGGATCTTTCTTTGTTTAGAGTTGAAGTTGAGAAATCAAGTTTCCTTCGAACTCCTTTCTTTGCTTCTAACTCTGGTGGTTGATCAGAATCATACATGGCATCATCAGATGATGGATATTCGATTTTCCTCCTGGGGGTCTTACTTTTTCGTATGACCAGCCTTGGAGCCTTCGAACGGTCATGCCAATCATTTCCTGTTTTGGCAATAAGTTTGTTAGCTTGATCTTTAGGAGTGGAGTACTGATCGAGCTTATTTGCCTTTTGAGATTCGGCTACACCAGATGTGGTAGCCGATTTTGACCTCTTTTTCTTGTTTGCCTACATTAGCTCATCTCTCATGACTTCATTGACCCTTGCCTCTTTAGTTATTCGACCATCTTTTGGGAAATTGACGGTCGTCATATGTACTGGAGCAGGGAAATGATCTTTGTCGACTCTCATATCTTTCTTAGGAGGTTCAGGAAACTTGAAGATGCCCCGATCAATCTTTTCTTGCACTATGTTTTTGAACACAGTGCAATTGTTGGTGGCATGTTTCCATGAGTCATGATACTTGCAGTACTCCTTGCCTTTGAGGTCATCTGGTGATGGAAGAATATGACCTGGTGGAAGTTTAATCATCCCTGACTTAAATAAGAAATCAAAAACTTTATTGGTCTTTGATACGTTAAAGGAATAAGTTCTGCTTCTATCATAAGCCTTTTGTCTGCCTGACGTTGATACATCATAGCAAGACACTCTTGTGTTTATGGATGACCTATGCCAGCTTTGACAAGTGAGGGGCATTCAATGGGCCGATCAGCTTTGATTTCTACTACGTTGAGTTCAAAATTTGGCTCTTGATAATAAGTGCCATAAGATGAACTTCGTCGTTCATGATCTTCGCGCAATAAAGCTTCATATCTCCCCACCTTGGTCGACATTTCAAAGAAATCTCTGAAGTCTACTCCTTCAAACTTCTTTCTGAGTTCCATGTCTAACCCATTATGAGCTAGTCTCACGAACTCTTCCTCTGGAAGTGGAGTACGACATCGATTTCTTAATTTTTTGAAACGTGCCAAGTAATCTTTAGCCCGCTCTCCTTTTTTTTTTTGGGTATAGGCGTGATAGATCAGTCATGGATATTTCAGGTTCAATTCTATGGAACTGGGTATGAAACATTTTTTCCATTTCTTCCCAGGTTCTCACTGAGTTAGGTGGTAAATTAATATACCACGTGAAAGCTGCTCCAGTGATAAAGTATGGGAAAAGCCGCAGTTTGTGGTAGCCAGAGTTAGCTTCCCTACATTGAATAGTAAAGCGAGCAATATGCTCTAAGGTGGACTCTTCACTTGATGTTCCTGAGAAACTTGTGAAATCACGCACCTTATAACCTCGAGGAAGTGGATGAATTCGATCATACTCCTCGGGGTATGGTTTATGGAATGATGGTCAGCCAAGCCTCCTGAAAGCAGGACCAATCATATCTTCGATTATCTCACTGATATGATTTTGGTTGACTTGTCCCTGTGCCTCAATTGGGGCATTGGGTATGGTCCTCCAACTTGAAGTGGTCGTTGTTGAGGATGGCGTAAATTGTCGTTCCTGATGCCATTGCCATTTCTGACATGTAGAGGGACATAAGCAGCGACACGAGGTTCAGCATTGTTAGGCTCCTCAATATTGTCAGCGGCCATCTCAGGAATATTCAAAGTAGGAACGGGGAGAGGTGCAACGACCTTCTCCCCATCCAGAGCTTGTTGTTCAACACCTTGCCTGATAGGTGGCACATGTTGACTATTTGCATCCTGCACGACGTTGTTTACAACGTTTTGAGGTGGTGGTGGCGCAGGTAGGACACCAAGTCGTTGGTTTTGTCCCCCCCCCCCCCCCCCGCGAGTCCAACCTACATTCTATTGATAAGAGTTTGGATGCTGTCTTATGACCCAGATCTTTGTTGATCCAAAGTTTGGACAAGTCGATCTTGAGATGCGTCGATCTTGTTGAGAGTCATCACAATGGCTTCCAGAGTTCGCCAAACAGAGATATCAGGGTCAGGTGACTCTGCTCTCTTAGATGGGTCGGCTCTGGAGTCTTTGATTTGACTCGGCAACTCCTGAGGTCGTTTTCCATCATTGTTTTTTGGAGGCATGATCTTGCAGAAAGACCGAGCAAAAAAAGAGAAAAACAAAAAAAAAGTAAAAGTAAAAAGAAAACATTTAAAACGATGGAAGCGGGAAGACAAGTTGTTGTGTCCGGCTTCAGGTCGTTAAAGGTAGTCGTCGGTGTGGACCGTCTCGGTGGACACCTTGGACGTCAGAAAAAAGGAATTCGGCGTGGTCCAGGTTAGGGAGGGTGTCGTTTTGGAGAAAAATAAGAAGTTTGGTGCGAGCCTGACTAGGCGGACACCAGATCTGTGACAGAAAAAATAAAAATTTTCAAGGAAGATAGGGCAAAAAAGCTTTTGACAATACGCGGAGTGAGAAGTCAATTCTTTTGAGTCCAACTGGGCGTGTCAAAAATAGATGTTTTGGTATGGCCGAAGTGGGAGGAAAACATTGGTGCGAGCCTGGCCTAGGCGGACACCAGATTTGCGAAAATTAAAAGAAAAGTTAGGCATCACCGACTTGAGAAAAAATTGAAAAAGATTTGACGACACAGAGTGAGAAGACAATCATTTTGTGTCCCACCGGGCATGCCAAAAAGAGATGTTGCGCCAAAAATCTCTTTGGGTAGAATTTTTGCGAAAAACTTAATAGCAGCGCGGGACGTGCCACCAGTCATTTTGCTGAAAATGACAAAGAGGTTGTAAAAGCATTTTGGTGGTGCGCGTAACACAAAAATAAATCAGAGTGAGTGAATTGTGGGAACTGGATCAAAGTCACACCGGAGCATTTAAATCATCGATCCCAAATTGACTGTATAAAAGTAAACGTTTGAAAAGATTTCTTGCTTTGAAAATTGATTGAAAATAACAAGCTGGTTGTTATTCATATGAAAAACAGAAAAGTAAATGTTTAACGTCTTGAAACGAAATTGAAAGAGAAGAAAAAACTCGCGGAGAGTTGATTTAACGTCCTGAGACGAAATTGAAGTATGAAAATATTGAAGAAACGAGGCTGACTCGTGTTGAAAAAGAAGATGAATTTTGCAGGGTTGCTGCAGAAAGTGGCGCAGGGCTTGAGAGAAAATAAGCGCGGAGCTTAGTTTTTGCGCGAAGCAAATTTGAGGCTGTAGAAGTCTGTTGAAAACTGAAGGGGGGAGGCCCTTTATATAGGGGGTGACCTAGGCTTGGCTACCAAGGCCGACCAGCCCATTTTGTCTGCCTATTAATTGTCTGCTTCAATCTGACATGTCCTGCTTTAATTGCTTCTCCAATCTCAGCTCTCAGAAAATCTTCAGGAAACTCCAAAATGACTTTCAACTTTGATAACCCTTAAATGACCATCTCAAGGCCAGCCATACTCCTCCCAAAAATGACTTGGACGAAATCTGCCTCCAATCTAACGCAGTCCAATCTGATTTAGGTCCTGATTGTACTGCATTGTATACTGATTTGTTGTCAAACTAGCCAAAATGAACCCCTATTCAACCAGAATCTCCTAGGCCACGAAATTGATCATAAATTGATCATTCTTGGCCCTCAATTCGGTCAAAACAGAAATTGGATTCAAATTTGTCTAAACCGGGGTAGAAAGCTTCTTGTCCTTAATTGAAAGAAATGCAAAAGTTGCAAACGAAGTCAGATTGAGTCCAAATTTCACCAGTAGGGTTCGGCTATCATATTAAGATCATAGAAAAAATCTTGGTCGAAAATGAGCTCTCTGTCATGGTGAAATTGGTTTCACACCCCAAACTATCCTTAATTGAAAAAACGTGCATAAGTTTTTCATCTTAAGTTAGAACGAGATGAAATTTTGTCAGAATGATCTATGAGAGTCAAGGATCAAAGTACAAAGTTGCATTAAATTCAATAGGGATCAAATTTAGGCATGGGCGGCTGGGGCTAGGTCATATTGCGCCACATATCATGCCATATGTCCAATTTTGGCATCGCATTACATATTTTACAAAATTAGGATGGTCATCATATAAGAATTAAGTCTCAGTCAAAATTGAAAATTATACAAGATGACTTTAATTCTTTTCTGACCATCATTTATTGAAATAATAATAATTATAAAATAATTATTATTTTCCAATAATTATTACTAATTTTGGCCAATTATAGGAAATTAGGAAAATAAAATTATTTTCCTAATTCAAATATGACAAGGATGGCATCAAATCTGACCTAGCTTTAAGATTTAGATTAAATCTGAGCCACACATCTTGGTCTAACATTATTGAGGAAAAATTTACCTTTAATTGTAAATTTAGGTATCAACACAATGACTTGCTTGTATCAACATTTATATAACATATGAAATGTCTACATGACTACATCGTGCATGTCTCTTAAGTATAATCATTTCAATTATTTACCGACCGATAAATTAAATTATTAAGGATTATTTTATATTTTTATATTACTTATATCATCTAAATTTCTTTTCCAAATAGTGTTTAATGAATAATTCTAATCTCCAAATATGTGACAAATTAACCTCTTCGAGTAATAACTTTATAATAAAAATCAAATTTATTGGAAGTTGTAAATAAATAAATAAAAATAATATTAATTAGCCTCCACCAACTCGTTGAAAACTCAATTCAATTATTATGGATTTTAATATTGAATAAATTTTGATGATTAATTAATCATTGATTTAATCCATGCATGGTTTACAACAAATATATCAACTAGAGACCCAAACGAGAAATAAATAAGTTGATATTTTCATTAGTTTTCACTAGCTTAATATCATCATAATTAGCAATAGCAATTTCGACTGCCATCATTCCTTTCACACATACATAATCTAATTTTCTTTGACAGAGAACTTTCTAAGGACTAATCCTTTCCTACTCCCTTCCTCAAAATTATTATCTCAATGAAAATTTTGTTTTTGTTTGTAAAATTCTATACCCAACTGCCTAACTTTGGAGTAAAATGAGTTGTCTCTAGAAACAAAATTCTTCTTCTAATTCTCTCCAAATTTCTTGGACTCATTTTCAAACCAATATATGATAGAAAAGTCACATATCGTATCAAAACATGCTAGAAATATTGCTTCATTATTGCCAATTATATCACTTTTGAAACAAAATTTTGTATAATTAGGGTATACATTCAATTATCACATAATTGAGATTATTGAATTTTTGTTAAAGTTAGTACTTTCTAAATTTTTTAATTTTTGCGTTTTGTATTAATTTTTTGACATATATCATATATGAGAAAATCAAAAGCACGAGAAGTGAATTCAAACATATTATTGAACTTTTTTGTACAATCCTCCCTATTTACATTAAATTGTCTACTAATTTGAAGTAGAGTTACAATGAGACTTAAACCTTATCAATATTCACTCAGTCTAACTTTAAGACTTGGGATTAAAACTAATTTGTCAAACCTTATACATACAGTCTATCACTGTTTTTTTTGGCCATAAGTCTATCATTGTTGATAGTTTCATTAATTTATTTTCCAAAAGAAAAAAGAAAATGGAATTAGCTTATAAAAAAAGCCTAAACCCAAGTGGTCCACAAAGATATATATAACTACTTGTTGTCCCAGCCTAACCCAAAAGGCCACGTAGCTAATTATTAGACAAATCAGTTGAAACTTGAAAGCGGTTCCCTTAAGCGAGTTATTGGGCTTGCTGCCACCTCTCCCTTTTCAGACAATGCTATCTTTCTAACCCCTAGCAACCACCAATGACTTGCCCACATTATATGAGAATGACACTAGATTTTATTTTTCTTCTTCCTATCAAGAACAAGAACAATGATTTAAATTTCACAAATTTTCAAATAAATCCAATATATATGGGTCAACTAATCGAATATATTCCCAGATTTTTTTTTCCTTTAGGTTATTTATTTGAATTTGGATAATTATAAAAGTCAAGTACTCAACCACAAGGTAATATATCCGTCGATATATCCATCGATATATCTGTTCGATATATCCATGGATATCTGTATTAAACTCCATACATGTATATTTGTGCGGGTAAGTGCGTGCAAATGCACACGTGAGATAGACAAAATTAGGGCAGCTAGAGGAAAATGGGGAAGAGGTTGGTAAAATCCGGTTGGCTCGTTGTCCACATGAATTAAAGAAAATTTTGGATATTACAAGTCTTATTAAGCTGCCATTAAGGATTGTGACATATATTAACCTTTTGATCACTTTAAAAAGAAAAATTAAAATAAGCAAATGTGACAAGAAACTTAGCTAGTAGCTATATATTAATTGTACAATTAATCATGTTCGAAAAATCGAAATCATTGATTACTTTATAATTAAGTTGTAATCCTAAGTGACCAAAAGCTTCCACCTCATAGAGAAAAAAAAAGGAAAATGAAATTGTAAAACAAAAGCTTTCAACTTTGCGGTGGAGAAGTAGTTAGACTTTGCAAATATATTCTTAGGCAAATTCCACCTCCACTCCCACTAGTGTCTCAAAAGAGTCTTTTGCGTGTGGACCTTAATGCCCAAAAGCCAGCTTTGCTTTTGGTTTTACTCTCCAGGAACAAAGTCATTTTTTTTTAGAAATAGTGTTCAAATTTATAAATTTGCAACGTAAAGTGTAAACACAAAAGCTTCTAATTAATCCATATCCCGCTCAAATGCGACAAATTAATATATACTTAGTTTTATACATAAAATATCGATAATTGATTGATTTCAAGTGGTTTTACACTTTTACTATTGTTTTCCTTAAGTAAGATCATGTTTGAGTTTATGTTTGAGTCTTGTAAGAGCTATGAAAATCATTGTTAGAAGAGTTAAACTGAGTTGATTCGAACAGACTTACTCCCGTTATACATATATGATACTTAAAAATATATTAACCATTTTTGTGGGCTCTTTTGTCTTATATTCTACCTACTTGGTTTGGTTGGGATCGATGTTGATGAGATTATGTTGCATTTATAATAAACGCACACTAGATTTTTGGAAGGCAAAAGACATTGTCTCGTGTTCAAACGAAGATTTTGACGACATTGAATGAAGATTCTAGATGATATGGTATAGTGCAAGAAAATGCCATACTTGGAAGTTAATGTGTCTAAACTCCCCTGTCCCATATCTGGGTCTTTCACCATTGTTGCAAATCAAAGTACTCTTCCGACCCATAAATCTAAATCTTGGTTTCTAGCTAGATTCGAAGTTGAAATCTCTATATTAGAAGTTCAAACTCTATTAAATATCAAAAGGTGAAGAAGTTCGAACTCTATCTACCTTGCTGTCAAGGGCAATCCCATTTTAAGAGATCAAACGCATGCAAAAACCTCAAATTGCCTTGCGAATTTTGAACAAAAACAGATATGAAATTTGCTCATGGAAGATATCTGCATTTTCAAAGATGGAATTGATTCTAGAAATTATTATGATGCTTATAAAGAGGTTCTTAGTCTAATCACGAATTAGTTAATACCCTCAAACTCCATGCTCATATATGTATACTTGACTCATTAGCAAGGGGTAGAAGAAAAATAACCAACTCTTTTAATTAAGACTCCAATTTATTAAACATTAAATATATAGTCCATTAAAATGAATCAATAATTGTATTGTTCATTAAGAGAGTGAAGAGTGTTGAACTCTTAATTTCAAAGATGAGCTGATCATAATCTCAATTACCAAAAAGATATAATAATCAATTAATCAGATGAGATGCGGTAGCTTATAGTATACGATAACCTTTCCACTAACAAATCGTCTTATACCATTCCTCTCCAAAACTATGAACACCAGAAAAAAAAAAAAGAAAAAAAAAACCTTCAAACAAGTCAGTTACTAGACCAAAATAGGATCTAGCTACAAAAGACTAGTCAAATTTCAATTGCCTTTGCTAACTAGTATCATTTGAAGGCAGCCAGCTAAGGAGGAAGGTCATAATCAAGGTAGAAATGGTGAGGATACATAAAATCTTTTCGTTTCTAAGTGCACTTAAGTTATACGGCATTGGTACTTTTCTCATAGCATCCCTTGATGATTACTACAACTTAAGAAGGCAGTAGTCTTCCACTCCATCATTGATTGCAGAAGCAGAACAATATTGCAGCAGCCTTAGCCTTTGATCAAACGGCTAGGGTAATTAATTAAGGATATGTATGTGTAACGTAAGACTGGGCAGTGGGCACTGGGCAGGCTGAGACTGAGAGTGCCCTCTTTCTGAAGCAAAGTAATTATCTGTGTAATTAGTGCAAACTAAGACCAAGACCATGGAATCAGCATTATTCTCTTAGACTTGGACCAGCAGTTTTCAAAACCCTTTCCACATTTATTCATTAAACCTAAGTTTTGTGTACCAAATAAATGTGCATGGATCTCGTGATAAGAATGACCAACAAGAACTAGTGGAAGCTGAACTAAAATAAGCTGAAAAAAGAAAAAAAAAAAAAGAATATTCAGAAGGAAATTTAAGTCTTTCCCACATGACTCAAAGTGCTTCATTAATTAATCCCAAATTCCAAATAGAATTTTAAGTTGTAATTTGTAATTAGACAGAGTAATGATAAACAAAATGAAGGTCCACACGGTTTTAGAGCAGATCAGAGGTCATGACTCATGAGTCTTAAAAATGGTTGCAGCCAGTTTTGTTTTCCCATTCAGACCGCTAGCAATCACTATGAAATAAAAAAAAAAAAAAAAAACTGACTAACAGCTAATTTGCAATCTTATTAAAAGGCTATCCAGAAAATTCTTGCTCTTCTTTTCCATTCTAATGACTTATTATTCTAAGGACTGCCAATTTCAGCGGACACGGTGAAATGAGTACATCAGTTGAAGCTAAAGGAGACTGCTAATGTCAGCCTCATGACATGTCTTCAAAGTCTTTCCATAAACACAGATTATTGGTTATTCCAAGTAAAAACAATGGAAAAAAAATGTCTGCTACTTTGAACTCGTGGGATACAGTAGGCTAGGTGGTCTAGAAGTAGGAATAGTTTCTCCCACTAATTAGACCTTTGAAAAAAAAAAAGAAAGAGTTAGCAGATAGATAAACTACATAATCTGAATCTTGTTCATGCCTTCAGTCTGAAAAAGGGTATAATGCCCTAAACAGGCTTTGCTGGATTTATGGAGCTAATTGGTAAATTTTACAACAAGTCAAGAATCAAGATGAAGTAGTAATTATTAAGTTCATAAGGGTGCATGTATTTTAAATGCATCAAATCCTTTGTTTCGGCTAGTAACACGAATTTGCACCATGAAAAGGCGGCTATATATCGATTATTGAGTCAAATGCTAAGATGCAAACAGTAAACAAGAGCAAGAATAGATGAATATATTGATGATTCAGTGGATGAGAGCATTGAATGTATATGGAATTTGGAGTGTAGGAACACAAGAAATAAATAGTAACATAGTTGGTGCATTGTTCACACAACCTTTTTAAGTTTTAAGATTATTAGGTGGTCTTTGGTTTTGCTCTCAAATAGTAGTACTTGTTGAGAAGTCTAACCATTAGTGAAGGGCATTATATTAAATTATAGGGCTTAGACTTTTGGAAATCTTATCCTTTTAAGGCCAATTTGTTAAAAGGAAGGTCAGAGATTATGTCCCATAGCAGAGGACAAAACTCAACCTACATATGACCTTAACTGCCTTAAAATTCTGAAATTGACTCCCAATTACTCCCAAAGTGGATTTTAGTTCCTCATCTGCTGCCATTTTCTATCATAGGATAATAAATTATCCATTTACCCATCAATCTTTCTTCTTCTTTTGCATAAGAAACTTTTCTACTTCTAGCTGTAAAAATATTTCACCAAAGACCTTAGACTAAAACTATCACAAAGCATTTTTAACCATTTGACCTGAAGTCCAAGCACTAAGCTACAAACTAATTCCATATTAACAACTCTTAAATAAACCAAACTATAAGGGGAAAGACTTGATCCCATTTCTTGTATTCCTAGCGTGAAGTCAGGGTACATGTGGAGCAGGGCAGATATTAAAATCTATACAATTCCTGATAAACAGTTTCAAGATTTTCTAGATCCTTGGCTTAGGCTGCTGGAAGGAATGCAGTCAATCAAGAACAAAATGTTCCATTTTTTCTCTCCAAATTATAAGTGGAAATATGATTAGATCATCGATGTTTATCGTAAAAGATGTAATCATAGTTAGAAGAACTATTTAACTGCAAAAGGTCAATAATTGTCATGTCTAGTCTCTAGAAAGTCTTGATTCGCTAGTTGAGTTAGGTTCGGCTTGACCGGTTTTTATAAGAATAAGATAGTGATGGTTGCACTCTGAAAGCAAGAGGTATTAACTATGGGAAAAGTCTTCATTTAGCAATTTGTTTAGGTTGTCATGGAAAGTTCAAACTTTTCACACCAAGCATTTTAATTATTAAATTATCCAACGACTTCAACTATACCATGTAGCATTGATTCTCAACAAAGCAGACGTACAGGAAAGAATATACAATCATAGGTTTGCAATAAACCAAAATAATCATGCAATTAAAGAACTCCTAAAAGAATAACTTTGAATAATGAATTGCTTATAAACAAAGAGACATTGTTGCTACTTATATGTCAGCCTTTTTGGGCCTAAATTATGGACTCAAGTTCAATCTATTCTTTATGAAATCTGCCCAGATATATATACATCCTACATCAAGATTTAGAACTATAAGTAGTGAGAGAGATATATGTTCTTCACGTATATGCACATTCTTCAAGCTCTATTATTAATAATTCCTATCTATCTGGCAGAAGCTAGCAAGTCTCATAAAGCTTTAAGAACAAATGGCTAAACATGGGGTAAAAGAAACAGATCAATAAGACATGAACTAAGAAGCTATTTTGTCAGCAAGAGCTCAAATACTTAATTGTCTTGAACAAAGAAATTTGCTGTCTATAATAGAATACTACAAATGGTACAAGTTCTTGATAAGTGCAACATATCTTGTTACATGGATTTTATGTTGCATTTCTTATATGGCTTAAACATTAAACATGTTACATTATCCTAAATTGGTCACATCAGCTCAGACAAGAAAAGAAATGATTAAACAGCAAGAAAGTAAAAAGAGAAATATTTTGCAGCAAGGCTAATAAAATTATGTTCAAGAAACATCAAAAGGAGTAGGAAAGTATAAATTTCTTACCAGAAGTCCCAAAGAGTAGCACACCAATGGTGTAATGCTCCTCGGACATTACCACTGGTGATGACTTCAAGCTCCTACATACCACTGTACTGGCCAAAGCCACAAAAACTCTTTTCATCATATGAACCTCGTAAGCAAGCAATCAAGTACATCATCAAAGCTTGCCATCACTCGATTTTCCAACTAACAACCATGTCAATGACAGTATGTGACCGCTCTTCAATCCTCATTGTTCAATCTACCAGTGAGAAAGTGAGCAATCCCAGATGAAAAAACAAATCTGGTATACTATCCCTTAGATAGGGAATTCTCAAAGCATTTGAGCCAAAGAACACATGACTAGTCATTGATGTTGCTTCTTCCTAGATGCAACTTGAGCATTGGTAAGTGCCATTGCAAACCGAAAAATTAATGCCATAACCTCAGCAGTTTCTTTCAGGGCCCAAACACATATGAGAATTGTCACTGCTAAAACAGAAAGAGCAGCTATCTTAACAAACATATTTGTAGCAAGCCATCTTTCCTGAACCTTAAATCACTAAATCAGTGACTTACCAGCCATAACGTGTGCAGCAGCATGTTTTGCCAGTCTCCCAACTTATATGGACATGAATGGTACAGTGCAAGAAACACAATGATCCACTTTAAGGGAGACAGAGTTGCATAGGAAGTCAAGAGGATGGACCTCAGCCTGCATAATGTGTTACATCAACCCCACCCTGAGAGAGAGAGAGCGAGAGAGGGCCAAATTGTTAATCAATTCAATGTGAAACAGAAACTACATCTCCATCAAGTCAGTAACATCAGAGAAATACTTGTTAGTCAATTTAGGTTGTTTTGAGTAAACCTCAGCAGCATTCCATCACAACCTTTAATCAATTATATACCTGAGGATTGCAATTGCAACAGCATCATTCTCATTCTTTTCCATAAAACTCTTTTTGGCTGCTTAATCCTTAAACTCCTTAAGAGTTGAGAGTGGCATTGATATCTCTGTCTTTGGCTGCTGCTTAAGAATCGCATCGATTTCTCTACACATTGGCTGTTGCTATAGAACCTAAAATGTACCTAGATGGCTAGACGAGCTGTCCCATTAGCACCATAATGCTGGATAGGGATAGCCAACTTCATGGGTGTTTGACCTCTAACCAGACAATATGCCATTGGATAGCTCCAAATCAAAACATATTCCATTCGATAATAAGGTGTTCAAAGTATATGAAAATCATGTATATCATAATCCATAGATACATGATTCAATACTTAAATTCATCACAATTGGCATCTGGCTATCAGGAATGGAAGAAGCTAAATGGAGATTGGAGGCAAGAAATTAGCAAATTTATATAATAGGAAGATGATGCTTTGTAAATTGTAAGAATAAATTTAGAGGCAGGTTCCTAACCTATATCTGATATTAGCAATTTTTGGCATACTGGCTATCAGGAAAGGAAGAAGCTAAAATGGAGATTGGAGGCAAGAAATTAGCAAATTTATATGACAGGAAGATGATGCTTTGTAAGAATGCATTTAGAGGCAGGCTCCTAACCAATATCTGATATTAGCAATTTAGTACCAAACTATTGATTTAGAAGGTCATTTCCCACTGTTGATCTAGTACAGCATAGTGCACAGGATGGTGAAGAATAGTAGAGGATCCATCAGAACAAGACCTTACAGATCTGGATGTCATACTTATTTGTCTAGTTAAATTTGGAACATAAAAAGCAGTTTTGACTGAGAGAGGACTGGATGGCAATCATATCTGGTGATTCAAATAAACTGCTGCTCTATCTAATTAAAACTAGTGGAAAACATAAAAGGTTGGTGAAATTTCCACATTTTCCATAATTTTTCCATCAATTTCAGCAGATATGAGTGACGCTCCATTGAGTTAACCCCATATAAACATGCACTTGGGGACATACAAAACAAGATTTTTCACACATATAAGGAACAAATATCTCAAGATTGTAATTGCTCCAATATCAAGTCAGGAGTATCAATCCAATTTGTCGGCACTTAAACAGGGAAAAAAAAAAGAAAGATGTTTATAATATGACAGAGTAATCCAGGTTCACATGATGAGATCATTCCCATGCAATAATGCAGCAGAAACAGGTAGAAGGAAACATAATCCTGAAGAAAAGACCTACCAGTAGCAGCAGTCACCAAAAGCAATTCCTTCACCAATAAAGTGAAGTTGTCCAGGATCTCCACCCAAAATAAAAACCTATTTTCAATACCTCCTTCTCCTCAGGTTCCTTAACCCACTAACAGCCTAAAGCCAAATCCCACTTTCAAAGTATTCATGACAAATGTGGCCTAAAGGCATGGCTTCAGCAAAGAATTCATTTGGGTTGTTGACATTGGGTAAGAACAAGGGGAATTTCTCAAATGAAACCTTGGCATTTGAATAGATAACATAAATTCGCAGTAATCATTCATACTGACCCTCACATGCCTATTGTAGAGAGTATAAAGAATCAAACTGAAGTCAAAGTTTCGTAATATTTCTGCTTTAACAGCTTACAGGTTATTCTTGTATAGTCGTATGTAAAAGATTAGCAAATTGATTATAAAATGGCAACAACAGCAACATCGTTATTTCTTATGCGCAATCAAATTTAAGACTGAAAAAAGACAGCTGAAGCACCCAATAAGGAATCGAAGAATAATGTTACATATGTGTGTTTGATACTTTATCAGCAGAGAATGAAGTGAAGTAGGCACAAAAATAATGCCAATGAAAGGTTGAAAATATGTACAGTATCAAGTTATCAACAAAACAAGCAATCAATGGAAATAAAAGAAGTAAAAAGAAGGTCTTACTTTACTCACCAAATACTGGGGTCATCCAAAATCTGAATTTAACGAATACCCAACTGACAACTCAGTAGCCATTCCTACTTCCCAGTAAGCCACACCAAAACCTCGCTAATGGAAACTCCCCAGTAAGCAATTGGGAGATTACAAGCCATCTCTCCAATCAGGGATATATGAGTTAAGCAATCAAATGCTTTTAACAGGAGACTCAAAAACTTGTACTACTACTGTTTATTAAGTTTAGGCTTACTATTCAGACTGTGAAGGCCGAAAGTAACAACTTTCTATGGCCCAAAGCTAAGAGAAAAGTCCAGGTTTTTTTTTTGTCCTCAATTAGATGGGCTGTGCCTGTATCTGGAGAATATACTCCAAAACCAAAACCAAAACGTTAGAGTCACTCTCTCTCTCTCCTATTATGGCAGTCTGAAATTGAAAATTCTTCTCTCATTTGTTTCACATGTTCTTATGGTTTACATCACAAATATAATTACAAGGCAAATATGCCTGGTTTGGGCACTTTAAGAATATTACACCCAAACAAGCGCTATCATTACAACAACTTCTACTTCTTTGGCTTTTTTCCATTAAAATTTTTACAATAATAATAATCAAACAAGTTTTAAAATCTTAATTAAAAACCGTGAACTAATAAATACTTTGATGTATGTATCTTAATTCTTACAGAAAGAAATAAGCTTTGGTGAAGTCGTCCTCGTCGTCCATGTCCCTAAATACTTTTACTTTTCTCTTAAGAAAGAAGGAAAAAAGATTCTGTTTTTACTCGCTTCCTTAGTCCTTACCAAGTGAGTCAAATGCCGACCAAACTCCTTATTAAAGTCAGCGGTCGGCATCTGATCTACTTCCCTCTTCCATTCTGTAATCCGACGTCGTTCATAGAGCCAACAAGGTAACAACATAAGCAAAATCCAAAAGTAGAATTTTCAATTTTTATTGTTCACAAAAAGAGAAAGGGGCAAAAATTAGAACGTTATATACTTTATTTGACTATTATGTAATGTAATGTAATGTAATGCTGGTCCGCGCTATAATTCGCTGGCTATTCTCAGAATTTATTCGCAACGCCATCACAATTTAATTTTTCCTTTTTAAACCCAAACTCTGACTCTTCCTTTCTCTGGATAATCTTTATTATAAAAAATTTTAATCTTCCTTCCCAATCCCATCTCTTTGTTTTTCCCTAACAAAGCAAAGTTTCATCTTTTTTCCTGAATTTATCTGCACGACTGCAACTTCCAAAGAGTTTGATTGATAATTGAAGAATTATGGTTCAAATCAAGGAATTGTATCCTTTTCTTGTTTTCTAACATGGGTTTTCTGTGTTTTGATTTTCTGGGCGCTTTTCTTTCATAAAGTTTTTTTTTTCCCTTAACTCTTGATTTTTTCTATCTGGGGATAACTTGAAGCCGAATTGTAATGCCTATGTCTTTAGAAGAGGTAAATTTGAGCCAAAAAGTTTCCAACTTTGTAATTCAAGTAAGATATGGAATTCTGGGTATATCTTACTTTTGATTGCTGGTTGTTTTGCAGTATCAGATAGCTCAAATGTATATGGTAATGAAGATGCAGCAGCAGAGCACAAATGGGGATGAAGGTGTGGAAGTCTTGGAGAACAGACCTTTTCAAGATGAAGATTTTGGAAAAGGTCAATATACTTCTAAAGTTTATCGTTTGCAGAGGTAATCTTTAATTTTTCTGCTAAATTTGCACCTTTTTCCTTCCAGATGATCTTGTGATTATTGACTAGTATTGGCTATTAAAGTAATGCATTATCATGAGCAATGAAAATAAAGATTTCTTAATCCTCTAGTATTGCTGTTCTGTACATTGATATGCGACAATGGTAAATTATCTGAGTTTCTATCTGTATGTATAAGCCTTTGATTTTTCTGTTTACAATTCATTGAGTCATAAAACTAGAAATTTGTTGTTGTCTGATTGATTTCTTATTTTTGCACTAATTTTTGCAGCAAAGCACCGGTTTGGCTTACATCTATTGCACCAAAAGATGCTCTTGTCATGCAAGAGGAAGCATGGAATGCATACCCAAGATGTAAAACAGGTTTGAATTATCTTGTGCTTAATTTTTCTTCTTTCACTTTACTTGAGTTCATTTGACAAGTCGTATTAACGATCTTTTTTCTGTTGTTTTCAAATGGATTTCTTATTTTTCAGTGATCAAGGTAACTCTTATTTTCCTTCAACCATATGTTGTTGATATTTCTTGCAAATGTTTTATATCTCCTGTGGTAGAATGCTTATAGGTCCTACATTCTTGCAGTGCCCTTACTTTACCAAGTTCTCTCTCACAGTTGAAACTGTCCATAGGGCAGATAATGGAACATCAGAAAATGTAAGTTTTCCTGGAAGTTTTTTGGTTAGCTTCTTTATATGTTTGTTCAGTTGATAGGGAGTTGCACTGTATCCTGTAAATTTTCTTGTAAAATTATCTTATTTTTGCATAAATTAACAATGAGTTTTGCAAACAGGCCCATGGCTTAAATGAGGAACAACTGGCAGCTAGACAGGTAGAAACCATTGATATAGCTTCAGTTGCAACAGATTACTGGAGTTATGCTATTGGAAGTAGCAATTTTGACTTTTCTAAATTCAAATCAGCAAAAACTGGCCGTGGGCCACTTTCAGATGGATGGCAGGTTGGTTCATGTAAACATACATATATAGATGAAGTTACTTGAGGCATTTTTCCATTTCTAATTCCTTCTCTTCAACTGTTAGCATCCAATTAACTGACTGGAGCCTTTTTGCGATTTCTAATGAATCTGAAGCCAATTTGATTTGTGAATGGTTACTTGTGACATTAAATATCTTCAGGACAAATGCCATCCAGTAATGACAGCATATAAATTGGTGACAGTGGATGCACCATATTGGGGTTTTGGTTATCGACTTGAACAAGCATTGTTAGCGGTAAAATTTCTTAAACTTCAATCTGTAGATTTTAACCTAATAGTATGGACTATAAAGTATGATAATGAAAGTTAGGTGCCTTGTAGATTCCGTGAACATTCTGGCAAATGACAATATTAACTGTGAATGCTGCACTTCAATGAAATCATAGTCTAAACAGTAAACATTAATTTGGAATTTGATCATTTGAGGGAATTTGTCATCTTACAAATCATCAAGGGAAACTCAAACGTATGATAAGCACTGGACCGTGTGCTTGAAGTGTTGGAGTCATGTGCACCAAAGCTCAAACCGTTTAGTTTGTATTTGCAGCTCAAATACTCATTTAGGCCCTTGAACTTGACTTGGACTGAGGCATTAATTTGCATGACTTCCTTAAAAATGAGCCCCCAACACACACAAGGACACAAAAGCACCAGCACACACTTGAATTTTATGCAAAGCTTGCAGCAAGTTCACATCATTTATCTCTTATAGGGTGAAAGGGCTCTCTTCCTGGAAAGTCATCGGAATTGTTTTGGTTGGATCGATGAATGGTTTGGGATGACAATGCAACAAATACGTGAACTTGAACAAAAAGGTGATTGCTTATTAAATGAGGTGAGTCTGTTTTTCTTGTGGTGCTCATTTTGGTAGTGCTCTTGATATATAAATGTGCTTGATGTGTCATTTCTTTGCATATTAAAAGCATTTCATGTGGGAAAGATAGAGTAGTTGTGCCTCTATCTGTCAGTTCAGATAAGGTTTGCTACACAGTCTGCATAAATATGTGGACACTGTTTTGGCCCCTACATCTGCATTAGTTTAATATGGAATCTTCAAAAACAGTTAAGAATGTTCTATCTGCTACTCTAAGAACTATTGACGTTTCTGGTTTAATTTGAATCGAGCCTCGCTTGTCATTTTAGTTTTCATTCTCCGCATTAAATCATATCCACTTTCCCTCCATAGGTTTCATTTGATTGATCAGTATCATCTGCTTTAACAGAAAATCAGCAAGCCGATTTTGCTGACAGATGAAGAAGATTGTGATCAAAGGTTTTCCCATAACAGCGAAAGACATGTACCGCAAGTGGTCCATACTTGATATTAAGCAGAATCGTGTATCTCTTGTTGACAATCCAGGGGCGTACCAAAGTTCTATGAGGATATGCCTTAACTGCAGAGTTACAAGATTAGACAGCAAACACATTCAAACACAAAACTGGGATTCTTACACTGTAATGACACCTATAAATTACCATTGTTTCCGAGAACTTTACATTAGGTTTTAACAGAAAATATTTTCCACTCATTTTTTGTTTAGGGGGTAAAGTTTTATGATGTGTAATGTGAATATTATTAATTATCAGAAATTGTTGACAAAAAGCATTTTTGTTAATATGTTTTATTTTCTTTTGTTGGTTTATTTATCAAAAAAAAATAACAAGAGTATTAATATTACATAGATCCTACATATCCTCGTTAAGATGTGAGAAATTATAGTTTAATCCGTCTCACCACGCCATTTATGTTCCTACTAATAGAATTGTGATTGTATTGTGATTGTGACAATTCAAAGTTATTCCTAAAATTTAAGTAAGCATCAGAGATGTTACTATAATTTTTCGTGTTAGAGATGTACTGATACCATCGTGTCATTTCCCCCTTTTGGCTTTTTCTTGTCTCTTGATTTGTGTTACGCGTCTCCTCTTCCCTTTTCTTTTCTCAACCTTTCCGCTGTGAGTTCAAGGGTCGGGCTACCCGCCCAAGCCCGTAAGCCCGCCCGATATTTTAAAGGGCTTGGACAAGAATTTTAAACCCGTTGGATGGGTTTGGACAAAAATATCAAGTCCGTTTATTAAATGGGCCGGACTTGGGTATGAGAGCAAAAGCCCAAGCCCGGCCCGGGCCCGGCCCGATTAAAGAAATATATTTGTTTTTATTTTTTATTTGTTGATATATAATATATATTAAATATACTTTATACGTACATCGTATGTTAAATAAGAAAAAGATAAATAATATATGTAGAAAATCTTATTATCAATGAGAATAGTATGTTATAGGTAGTATATATCATATTTTATATTTACAATTATATTTATATAATTAATTAATATAATTTAATTCATAAAATAATTATTAAAAAAATATTAAACGGGCTTTTGGACGGGCCTTGGTCTAAGCATTTGATAAATGGGCCGGGTTTGGACAAAAGTTTGAGGCCCGTTTTATAAATGGGCCGGGCTTGGACAACACTAATGGCCTTATTCTCAAAACTAGGCCCAGCCCGAACCCGGCCCGGCCCGACCCATGAACAGTCTAGCTGTGACAGACTTAATTCTACATTACGCAACTATAGAGATTTAACCCTAAATTAAATTATTTGATTTTATCCTAAATTCGGCTCTTTTTACTATCTTTTTGTAACCCTCTTCACCTTACTAGGCAAGAATTGAGAAAGACTTTTGTTTTTGTAGTTTGTTCCCCTCTAAAGTTCCCTCTTTTCCTATTTCCAGTATTCTAGTCACTATACACTTCAGCCATTTTTAAGTTCACCAAGTGTTCGACGTAATCTCTTAACGAGCAAAAGCAGAAAGTGATCTTCTTTTACTATTGTTTGAAGCAGGCGTCCCTGTCTCTTGAGTAAGGGCAAACTTAAGGTTAATTCTTTTATTGTTCTTCTGTTTTTGTTATGTCAATTTGGAAGCATGCTATTCATGCAAATTCGAAAATGTTTGATAATACTCTTTAAAATTCTGCATCTATGCCATGAAAATATAAATGATTGTCTTTCAAGTACACCTTCCTTTAATAACTATTTAACTTTCTTTTTGTTACGTATGGATTATAATACCTGTAATCAGTCTCATTTGAGTTATTGCAGCTATTTAATTTTGTGAATTCCTTTGTTCTTGCAAATGTTTAAGTTCAGAGTGCACGAGTATTTAGTGTGATAACCTTACTATTTGAACTTGTGTTATCATGTTCTGTATTGGGAAAGTTAGGGTAGGCTGTGTGGGATGGGAGAGAAGAGAATTATCTCTATTGGTTCTTATGTTCGCTACTTCTTTTTTTTTCCCCTAAAGAAGGTTTAAGAGTGCCTGAACCCTGATTATGATTTTTTGATCTATTAAGGATTAAATGAAGCCTAGATGGAAAGGAAAAGGCTCAGAAGCCAAAGCTATTGCAGACCCTATGTCAAAAATAGTCTCACAGCTTCAGTCTTCTTTGATGCAATCTGAGGCCCATGGTTTACTCTCAAGCTGCAGTGTACTTGTTGAAGTGGATGCAGAAGTGGCTGATCTTCTCAACCGTGCGTGTTTTGGGCGACCACGAATCACAGCTGAGAAGGAACAACAGTGGTTTCAGTTGGATATGGAAGAAGCCTTTTATTTGTGTTTTTCACTCAAATGCCTCAAGGTTGTCAGTAAAGATGGTTGTACAAAGAGTGATGAAGAGCTGTGGGAGTACATGAAATCCAAAAAGGAAGTTTTCCCTATCTCTTACAAGGCTTATTCTCATCTTCGAAATAAAAATTGGGTTGTGAGATCAGGATTGCAGTATGGGGTGGACTTTGTTGCCTACCATCATCATCCGGCCCTTGTCCATTCTGAGTATGCAGTGCTGGCGCTATCAGAAGGAGAAAATGATCTAAATGGTCGGCTGAGAGTGTGGTCAGATGTTCACTGTACAGTTCGGCTTTGTGGAAGTGTTGCAAAAACATTGTTGATTCTTAACGTAAATAATGACGGTCAGGGTGCTATCTCTCCATCGTGTTTAGAGCACTACACTGTTGAAGAGAGGACAATCACAAGATGGAATCCTGAACAATCCCGTGAGAACCAAGGAGTTCTTGAGAATCAAACGAAGTAAGATTAAAATTTAGGATCTTCTTTTTTGCATTATTTTGTATTAGTGTGTATCATTTACTTGTTCTTATAAAAGCTTTTAGTTCTTGGCTTCTTGCTATATCTTCTTGGCAGTAGAGCTTACTTTAACAAAAACAGATTATAATTGGACATTTGGTCTCTAATTCACAGAGTAGAGATTTCCAGCTTCTGAAATGAGTTAACTGATTGTTATACCCCTCAAAGTCACTTGTTTTATATGGTACTGGAGCTTAGGGGCCAATTGCAGAACGGATACATCACTAAAAGTTTCACCTAGGTTGACATAGCCAAGTTTTAGATCAGATTCTTATTCTACTTAAAACCCGTAGTTCCTCATTTCTCTGTTTTTCTAACCATAATGCATATTGCGTTGGCTGTCATCTTGTTTTCATTTCTTGGGTATCTATTTATAGTACTATAATTTTATCCATTTCTTAATCTACACTGATTGGAATCTTGTTATTTTATTCTTAAGTGCAGTAGATCTGAATCTGATCTTCTCTTACTCACTTGTGTCTCTGTTGTTGAAATTAGGAAAATGCGAAGTTAAAATTGCATGACTTGTTTATTATAAATCTCACTTATGTTAAAGAGAAAATTACTTTAATAAGCGAAAAATTATATAAATAAAGGTCGGTATTTTTGATATCCATGTTGCATACTTACATGTCTGTTGTTTGAGGAACATGGCTTCTTTCCCAACGGCTACTCTCATCAATGGCCACTTTCCAAAAAAGAATATCCATAAGCAAGTTGAAATGGTTTTATATTGTGAATTGCGGCCTCCTCTTGTTGGTTTCTGCAAGTATTTCTAAGGCCTCGCATTTTTGTCTTCATTTTCTTGAAACACATTAGACTTACCTAGCAATTGATGATTAGTGAATTGTGATCTTGTAATTTAAATGAACTGAATCTAAAGTTGAAAGTATTCTCTGTTCTTTCACTAACATTGAATGAATTAAGATTTAGTACTTGCATTTAGTAAATCTACAACACATCCTAGGAAAAGTTGTTTCCATAAGACTTGCACTTTGAAGATTTCAATTTGCTTAGAGAAAACCAGAATCACCCTGAAAATTTCTCTTGCTCCCTTTAACATCTGCTTTTCTTTATGGAATCTAAATTTATCACAGAAAATGGAAGGCTGATTGGGCCTGTTTTTAGTGCTTTTGCTTTACTTAAGGTTTTGAAATGTAAATATGTCTTTTCTCTGTTGTTTAGCTGATATACAGTTCAGACCAAGAAAATGGGCTGTACTGGTAGGAGCAACATCAAAGCAACATATACAAAATAACTTTCAAAAATCAAACCAAATTCAAGTTAAGTTGTCTCAAACAAACCAGCCCTAAAATGGTATACAAAAACCTAAAAACATACATCTTCAATAAGAGTAAAAGCTTTCACATGCTTATGATGTCTTTGCAATCTTTCTATAGCTGGAAATGACTTGGTCGTGCTTTTGTCATCCTTGCCTCCCCATAAGGTTCATCATTATCAATCCTCCTATTGTTTCTGAATGCAGCGCAGCCAATGACATAAAAGATGACTAGGAGGATCAACACAACAATGTTGATGACCGAGACCTTCCTCCAGCTCTTTTTCAGGCTGCCAAGCACACCAGCTTTGCAGGAGTCACATTGGTAGCATAGCTGCTCTTGGTCATTGTTCCATCTTTGACAGTCAAGGTCAGCTCCGACCAACCCTCCTCCAGGGGTCCATACCGTCTCGTTGACATAGACGAAGCCACAGTCTGTAGGGGGCTTGCAGCAACCAGACTACAAAGACCAAATCACCAGTTTTCTCAGTCACTAGGTACTTGAAAAGACAGACCTATTTGCAACTATAGAAAGTTTTTTTTTTTTTTTTTTTTTGGGCACAACAACTATAGAAAGTTTAGGGTATCAAAATTTATTGATGAAACCGTGTTTTTCATATCAATGTGAATAGTAACAAGTAATTCCTTCCTATCTTATGAATTTCACTTTCTTTATTCTGAAACTTTCCGAAATCTAATTATTTTTCCAGATTAGCAAGCTACCAAACCAAGTGGGTCCAAAAAATTGGCACCATTATGTGAAGTTGATAAGCATGGATTATACTATACTGGTGTCCATTCAATAAAGATAATTATAAACACTATTCCAACAACATTTAAAGCCAAACCCAAATGAATGACCATCCCACCAAACTCTGCCAAAAGATGGAAAACCCAATGAAAGTTATTTTCATTCATGCCATCATCATTAATCCTATTTGACTGCACCAAAGCATTCATTTAAGATTTTATGGGCACAGCCTTATCATCTACCCTTTGTCATTCTGCACCTAAGTGTTAATGATCTACTATTTTTTCTTATTAAAAAAAAAAAGAGTATTGTAATAAAACAAGAAACTTACTACTAAAAAAAAACTAGTATACTACTACTACTACTAGTTAAGAAAAGAACCCAAAAATTTTCTCAGCAATGCAACACATTTTTCTTATATGTTGGAAATGATTTTTTCCCCCAAAATCTTCTCATCCAATATGCTATCTTTGCTTCTTTTATTGCATTTAAATGTGTAAATGATAAGCATTGTAGCTGGAATCACTCCATAAACTTTGGGCATTAACTTGTCCAAGGCTTCCTTGGGGATTAATATCAACTAAAGTAAAAGTAGTATTGAAGTTTAGCTTAAGATATGGGAATCAAGTTGGAACCCAATAAAACGAAAAAAAAGAGAAGATACCAAAAGCTTTAATAAAAAAATTCCATTTTTTTTTCTTATTCAGCTTATAATCTAACCAGACAAAAGAGAAAAGGTGATGAACCAACAAAAAGTAATCAGTATTTGGATATATAAAGCAAAAAAGAGGAAAACCCATAGAGAACATTCTTCTACTATCTTAATTTGGCTCCCTAGGCTGAAAACTGAAAAGAGAAAACAGACAAATTCTTGCTGCTTTTTTCATTCACATGAACAATTAATTAAGATTAATTTATATTACTCAAATAGTACATTTTTGTATTACTAGTATAAAATAAATAAATATGGAGAGGGAAAGGAACTGGCTTTGTTATGAATCTTTTTTTTGTCGAAAATTTCCAAATTAAAAATAAGATTATACCGATGGGTGAGTTGAAGGGTGAGACATGATTATTGGGTTTAGCAACATGCCAAATGAAGCCACCGTCCATTGTGGTCCAGTCAATTTTATATCATTATCAAAAAAACAGGGAAAAAGTTTCAATTTTTGGTAGAATAATAACTATGGGAATATTTGAAAAAGAAAAGGATTAACTCCTTTTTTTTTTTTTATACTCTTTCAATTTTTGGTAGAATGACAATGTTTTCAATAGACTCAATTGGAAGTTTGGAACTACTACTAGTGTTTAGTATTCATAAAAATGGACACGAAAACAAAGTTAAAATCTGTGGCAAAAATTAATTGGGCAACCGATGAACCGCAATAGACGGAGACGGGGCCTGAGTTGAGCTGGCAGAGTTGCTCTGCCTCTGCTCCGGACTCTGGACATATACACCTTGGCTTCTTACATACATTAATAACAACAACTACAGCTCAAGGATAATAGATCTAATTTTTGTTTACTTATTATCAAAAACAAGTTTCCCTTTTCCCCATCTTCAAATAATTAACCTTCTTAAAAACCCAACTTTACTAGTACTACTTTCTTTTTTCTTCTTCTTAAAAAGCCATATTTAGATACTAGAAAGTAAACATGAAAAGTTAAACAACATAAAATTTCCCAACTTTGTAATGGGTCCTCCTCCAAAATGAAATTAGTAATTTTGCTCAATCTTTAATCATCAAAAACAACTTTTTTCATGGGTTAGTAACACTACTAAACACACACTTCACTTTCCAATAACTTATTCAAATTTCAAACTTTGTTAAAATAAAATTTAAATGTCTTGTGTAAAGTTGAGCCTTTTTTTCATAAGTATCTTATAGTATATATGGGAGATAATTTAAGAGTAAAAAAAGGGGGAAATCATAAAGAAATGAAAACTAGGAAAAAAGGAAAAATCTGCATACCTCAATAGGGCTAAGCTTCCTCATAGAAAACATGTCATAAGTTTCAGGAACACCATTAAAACTCCTTCCCATCTTGCTACAGACTTTAGAATCCCTGATGCAAGCGCTAATCTTCGCCCAATAACTTTGATCCACAACTCTGTCTCTCAGCCAACCGGAGTAGTCCGGCAAGTAATACTCCAAATAGCCCTTGTTCATCACCGGTCGGCCCGACCCTTTATCGGTGACCGCATAAGCAAAGATTATGAAGCCGATGAGGGCACCGATGATGAAGAACATGACGAAGAGGTAAAGCCACATCAAGAAGGTGTTTCTGTAACACGCGCCGGCGAACCCCGCCAAGGAAACCACCATGATGGAGGCCCCTATCACTATCAATGGCCACTGTAAGAACTTGAGACAGTCGGTGTTGTTGGCTCTGCTGCTTAGCCATATTCCACCTCCCAAGATCACTATTGACAGCAGAAATGTTAAGAAGTTTAGTAATCCTATCAGATGGTTGCTTGCTCTCATTTTTTTCTTTTTGGTCTTTCTCGAGTGTAGTATTCTGTGTTTATAAAATCTTTTCTTTGAAGTTGGGGGATTTGGGATTTGGGATTTGGGAATGGCTTTTCTTTCTTCTACACTGAGAGAAGCTGCTTACAAGTTAATGCAATGATATATGGAATTTGTTAGATGCAGGTGGTTTTATTGCATAGGATGGGAGTGTTCCGCTATGGGATTGTTGACACGTGTCTTTACTGACTGAAATGACATAAATACCCTCAGATTCATTTTTTCGAAAAAGAGTATTATATTTATAGTATTTTATTAATTTATTACTATTATTTATTCCAATTTTTATGTACTTATAAAAAGATCATTTTCTTGACTTTAGAGTTGGTAACTTGCTGTGTACCTTGCTTGAGTGAAGCTACTGATTACTTGTATGTACATATATAATTGTACTAGTTTGAGAATTCAGAGTTACTTGGAAATTGCTTCAGGGTTGATGAGATGATATGGCCATGTGAGGTCTAGATCATGAATATAAAAGAAATTATTGGTGATTTGAGAGGGTTTCTTTCCCTCTAATTAATATCTTTTTGTTGCTTTGAATATTATACTATAGTACTAATTAAATTATACTTTAATTTATGGTTTATGGCATGATTGAAACTAGCTAAGCTAGATTGATGCAAAAAAAAAAAAGAATAAGAAGTCCTTTTAGGAGCAGTTGCAGATATTTGCAAATATTGTTTTGAATGACCCAAGATTGGTTGTTCAAGCAAAGTCAACCTTACCTCAAGTACCCTTCCCTTCTCTTGATGTGTCATGTGCCCATGCTGATGCCATTTTGAACTTCCTAGCCCCTGCCATCAAAGATTATACTAGGTTCATGCTTCAACCAAGGATGGTATAAAAACAAATACTACTATCTAGTGGTGACAAAATGAACCTAAATTCAAGAAATTATTTGATTTTTGATCCGAGTCCGACCAAATCCAATTGGATTTAAACAAATACCTCAAATTTGTTGAATTTAAGTTCGAAATAATCTAAATTTAATAGTTTTCTCGATTTAACTTATGAAATACTATAATAACAATATTTATATACATTTTTAATTTGAAACGAGCCGAACCTAATCCAACCCCAACATAAGTACAAACCTGAAAGGGAAAGGGCACAAAACCAAGGGAACCCGAACTTGAATTGATTGAACCCAAACATATCCATTTGCCAAATAATGTGTATTCTTTCTTTTAAGATGATCAGTGGTCATTAAAGGGTGCATAATAATATAGCACATCATCAATAAAAAAAACATTCAAATATAAAGAAGAAAGTTTTTTTTATGGAATAAAGAAGAAAGAATTAGTTTTATAAAGTCATGGATTAGTAGTATATATTACCAATTGGTTGAGTCGATATAAGGCTATAGATCTTTATTTGAAAAGTTAGAGATTCGAATCGTAACACTCTTTGACTCTTTTCAAAACTTGTCGTATGAACTGATCTGGATTGGGGGTAGTCTCCCCTCACCTAATTTTTTTTTTTTTTTAAAAAAAGAGAAGGATTAGTAGCATATTAACTGATCATCAGTTACTGTTAATATAAAGATTCGAAAGCCTTTCTTCCAAAAAAAAACTTGTCATGCATGATGGATAGGGTAGGAATTAGTAAATGTCAATGAAAGAATTATCTTTTTCCATGTTCACTCAACAAGAAAAGATGTAAGCAAGGATCTTCAATTTTTTATCAGAATCTTTACCTTCTAAGTTCTAACCACCCTGAATTAAATTTTATATGTGGAGGCCGGAGGGACCAATGTATTAAAGGCACGTAAGCCTTTGGCGCCAAATATAATTCGCAGGAAATATGGCTTTAAAATTCTGTCTTCTTGTGCTTGTCTTTCATAGCTGGAAATATGGATTGAACTCTTTTTTTTTTTTTTTTTTGGTAGAAAAGGTACTCATTAATATTAAATAGAGGTGTTTACAGATTGAACTCTTTTTTTTTTTTACTCTTTGTGTTAAGCTACTGCTGCATATTAATATCTGAATACGAATCAATTGTTAATTCAATCTATTAAATAATGGTATATGACCAAGTGATGGGAAGCCTTACTTTGTCCATGCCTCAGTACTGATTTGATCTCCTGCTTCCCCATATGATGATCTATCTCAATCTCAATTCATTCAACCTGCAAGAAGAACTTACATGCATATAGCGCTAAGTATGAGATTGGGTGTTGGGATTTTTGCCTCAAATTCTAATTGAATTTGAATTGAGATTTTTTAAAAATTCTTGATTGGTGGGCAAGAATCCTAAACGGACTTGAAATCGAGATTTAATAAAACTCCAATTTCTTTACTATAGAAAAACAGCAATTTGTCTGTGTTTATGAAAAAAAAAAGGGGGATTGGGAGTTGGGACTTGTTTGGTTTGGGCGGTTACCTTGAATTTAGAAAAAAGCTTGTCAAGGTCAAGGTTTACAAATGTAAATTGTGGTAGTTTGGAGGGTTGGTTAAGATTTTTGACGGAAAATGGGGACGAAACGGCAGTGTTTGAAAAGAGGGCAAAGGGGCAAAGGCAACGAAACGAATAAAGTTGGATTGGGATTGGGATTGGGATTGGGATATGCTTGAATAAATGAAAGGCTCGATCATGGTGGCGGACCCATTGAATTTTGGAGCAACAACCTACGCAACAAAACAAAAGCTGCCTGTCATGTCGGTGGTACACAATAGATTCTTTCTTTCTTTTTCTGGTCTAAGCGTTTCTATATTATAGCTACATGGGCTGCATGCAGCTTAATTCTCAAATTTGATAGCCTTTTGCTCTTTCTTACGTGCCATTCATTTGCTTGCTTGTTGCTTTTGCCGCGTTTGTTTGTAGATTTAAATGCCTTTAATCAAACCTTACTCTGTATTCATCTTCAAGGTCAAATTAATTGCTCCAAATGCTACATTTGGAAATTTGGCATCGGTCCTGATTATCTCCTAAATACAATGACTTTGCAAAATGTCAAGGTTGGATGTGAATTTGTTTGACATAAGTCTTCTGCAAGCTGTATTCATTTGGCTTTTTTCTTGTCTCTATTCTCTTTTAGCTCTTTTCTTTTTTTTTTTTTGAAAGAAAGAAAGAACTTTTAGCTCTTTTCTAGTTTTGTTGAAATATACTAAAAACAACTAAATGAATGGTGGAATGGATATAGTAAATTAGAGTGTTATAGGTGTAAATACAAGTTTGATTTGTCGAAAACACATTTATTGGAAGACTTTAATTGTTACATCTTTGCCTGAAAATTCAGGATCAATATTAGACAACCAAGGCTCGATCGATATAAGTATACTACTATATATTTGATTAAAGTTTTATAAAGAAATTAAATAAATAACAAGTAACAACTAAAGAGAGAGATATATATAAAAGATAACATTGACTAAAAAATCAGGTAAAATATAGTATATCTATAAATTATGAATAATTAATTGAGCAATTTGAGCCTTAACCTAAATTTCTCAATCCTCTTCTTCTCATTGCAATAATTAGCTCCATGACTTAATATCTCATATATTGATATATATAGTTCCATATATTCACCAATATAGGTTTGGAATGAAAAATCTTTTTGGATGATTCTTTGAACAAAAACGTTTAAAACCATACACCTTATTTTCATGAAAGATATACGAATCTCGTGGTGTTGTTACACGGTACTCCAATATGGATCCAAAAAAAAAAGAAAAAGAAAATCAGCAATATACATACCAAGATGTCTTTTTTTTTTTTGGCCAGAATATATACCAAGACGTCTAATACGACCAATATTGTTCTCAAGTACCTTGTATTTTAGCTAATGCGCCTGTCCTGTCTATAAATGATATTATCAAATATATATATATATATATTCATATAATTTGGATCAACTAATCAAAATCAATACATGAAACACGTGATCATATATAGTCTTCCTCGTTGATATTATTATTGTGTGTTTTTTTTTTAAACAAAGCTAATTGATCTCAGCTTTGACTCCAGTGATTTTTTTTTCCCAACTGGCTCCAATGATCTAAATTCATCAAACAAATTACAATTTAAAAAAAAACACCTATTTGTTTATACCTCAATTTATAATTGAGGGTAAATTGGTTTTCACATGATTTATATCAAAATGAGTGGTCAAGATTTGATTACAAATTCTGAAGAAACTTAGTTTCTGCACCACCCTAGTTCTGATAGAATTAGGAAAATCTTGTAATTAATTGCAAGGGCTGAAATTTATTAATTAATAAATTAATAATTATTATTTTTCAGAATAATTATTATTAAAATTTCTATCTATGTCGCCCCTACCTAGGAGAGTGGCAAAGAAAATCAAACAGAAACAGTTTCCTTTAATATTGCTGTCTACTAGGGAGGCAAGCAGTAAAAAAGGAAAGTTGCTTACCATCTACCCATGAGACGAAAAATATCTCATGGACTTAGATAGCAAGGCCCAAAGTTGTCTCCCATGTAGAGGAAAGGCCACCCTCTTGCCTGAGGAGAGTAATTTTTCTCTTCCTGCAGGAAGGAGGCAGAGAGCTAAAGTTTGTCAACAAGAGAAACACCTATCTATATGAGAGAGGCATGAGATTTTCAACCTCACACCTGCTCAACATAATCGACCTAACATGGTGAAGAAATCGCCTAGCCCTTTTCCCCTCCCCGGGAGGCGAAACTACAACTTTGCATTTTGTTCAATTAAGGATAAAATAGTAAAATTGACCAATTGAGAAGGCTAGAGGCTGCGATTTCTACCAAGGAGCATACTATGATGATCCTTGAGCTATGTAGATCATTTTGGTAAAATTTCACCTTATTCTGACATCGGTGCAAGAACTTATGCACGATTTTCAATTAAGGACATTTTGGGGAGTGAAACCAAGTTCACCTTGAAGGAGAGCTCGAATTCACTTGAAATTTTCTCCATAGTCTTATGGAGATAATCTAAGCCTACTGGTGAAATTTTGGCTTATTCCGACTTCGTTTGCAACTTTTGCATTCTTTTAAGTTAAGGACAAGTGGCTTTGTCACCCCTGTTTAAGCCATTTTCTTAACTAAGTGTTATTTTCATGATTTGAAGAGAAAAATATGACTAAGTATGAAGAATTTCGTGGCCTTGTGATCAAAGTCCAAGTCTTGATGTCAGAACGCCACTTCTTAGTCAAATTAGTTGATTCCAGCACAAAGGAAGCAACAAAGGCATGCTGAAGTGTGATAGGAAGAGGGGAGGATTCGCCATCAACTACCTAGGAGGAAGATTTCCATCTCCCATCTAAGAGTGTGACGTCCTGGCATCCTATTCTTACCTCTCCCCAGTAGTTGGAAGCAATCAGAAGAAGAAGGAAACTTCACTGCACCTTCATGGGAGCTGTCATCTACCTAGGAGGAGGAATTCGCCTTCTTCAGCAAGTCAAGCCCATTAAATTCAAGGCTCAGGCCGCCCCCTATATAAAGGGATCAACTCCAGAGCTTCAGACACGCATTCAGAGACATTCACAGATATCGCTCATCTAAAAAACCAGCTCCTGAAGTTACAAACTTGCTCTGCGCAAAAAATCAAGCTCCGTGCTTATTTTTCTGTCTGGCTCTGCGCCTTTTTCCCTTTGTTCATCACGAGTTCTTACTCGTTCTTCATATTTTTCTTGTTTAGATCCTGTCTCAGGACACCCAAACACTCTTTTAATGTTTTTCTCTTGTTTCAATCTTGTCTCCGGACATAAAAAGACTGTACACGTGTTTCTTTCTCTTCAATAACAATCAAATTGTTATTTCTTTTCAATTTCAAACAAATCTCACAGATCTGATCCAATTAGAAAAGTAGAGGATGGCCCAGTTATGGAGAACAATTTGTTGTGGATCCAATGATTTAAATGCTTCGGTGTGACATTGATCTAGTCCCCACAATCGCTCTGATCTTTTAATCTGCTGCTTCGCGCACCAGATCCAGTTTTTACAACCTCTTTGTCAATTTCAGCAAATTGACTGGCATGCCCCTATTCTGTCATAAAGGATTCTCCGCGAAAACTCTAGCAAGAGATTTTTGGCGCAACACCATTAAACACAATCATATCACCTATTCAAACCTAATCTCTTCATATATCCCAAATATTTCATTTATGGCCACAATTATATACCAAAACATTTTGTAACCTGATGACGTACTTCAGATCTAATATTCATCTCCTAAATCTACGAAGGTCATACAAGCATCCTCTTCATCTTCACCAGCCACCTCGTCGATAAGGGCTTCCTTCACTTCCTCTTCATTCTTTCCTGTCTCCTCTTCTTTAGTGTTCCCAATATTTAGCAACTATATGAGAAATTGGCACAATGAAAATAAATAAGTAAAGATTTGAAAGACTACAGTATAACAATTAATTTTTTGGTGAAGGTTCTCTGTAAACAAAATCAATGATTTTCTTGTCTGGTTAACAAAAAATTTAGTCCCTTATAGTCTATATAATGTTCATTCAAGTGAGCCATTTCTGATAATTTTTATGTTGGTCCGTAACTGTGAAATAGCCACTATCAAATTAGTTATTTAGTTTGTTGCAGACGTGAATAGATTCACTATGAGCTACTAAATACAGTGATACCAAATTTTCTAGCTGCCTAAGCTTCCAGTGGGTCAAATGATTATTAGGTTAACAACATTTTTTCTCCTCTGTGCATCTCAATATTGTTCCTTATTCTTCACTTTTTAATCCACCATTGCTGCAAGTCTAGTGATGGAAAGAGCCATATCATTGGGCTCAAACTCTATACTCTAGATATGATATGTTTTTTTTTTTGAAATAAATCGACTGGAATTTTCATTAATCTTGTTAGAGTTGGCTCAGCCAAATTAGCTAATACGCAGGCAAATCAATCAACAAGAAATATAGCTAGGCACAAACAAGCAAATAAGCAGGAAAAAATAACACCGTATTTACGTGGTTCGGTGTAAAAGCCTACATCCACGGGTAGAGGCTATGAGAACGATTCCACTACATCAAGAGAGATTACAAGCAGCTTGTCTAACCAACTATCCCAACAAGAAGAGAACCAAGAGCCAAACCTTAGAAGCCGAAAAGCTAAAACTCTCAAATCTCCAAAGATAGACCACGGCGCAAAACCAAGAATTGCAATTGCAATTCATGCCTTAAATCTAGGTAAAAGTACATAAATGGTCCCTGAAGTGAGGCGAAATGTGCATTTTGGTCCCTAAAGTGAAACTTTATTCAATTAAGTCCCTAAAGTGAAGGGTTAGGAACAATTAAGTCCCTAAAGTGAAGGGTTAGGAACAATTAAGTCCTTCCCTTAATTGCACCGTCAAATTCGCTGACATGGCACTGACGCCGTTAACTTTTTGACAGTGGCGCTTAAGTGGACTGCCACGTCACATTTTTTATTAAATTTTTTTTTCAAAAAAATTAATTGAAAAATAAATTGAAAAAAATTATTTTTGAACTAAAAAACAGATTTCGGTTTTTTATTTTTTAATTAAAAACTGATTTTTTATTTTCTTTACTGAAAAAACAGAAAAGAAGTATAAAAAAAATCAAAAATCGATTCTTTTCCTTTTAAATTTTTAATTCCAACTTTTTTTAGGAAAAAACAGAAAAAAGGAAAAAAAAGAAAAGAAGAAAAATCAAATTTCTTTTTTTTTTGTTTTCCATTTTTGATTTTTATTCAAAAAACCGAAAATCTATTTTCTTTGATAATAATAATTTTTTGAAGTTTTTTGAAAAAACAAAAAAAAAGGAAAAAATAATAAATATTTTTTTTTCAAATTTTTTTAAATTATTTTTTTAATCAAAAAAGATGACGTGGCAGTCCACCTCAGCAACACCGTTAGCAAAGTTAACAGCGTTGGTGCCACGTCAGGGAAATTGATGGTGCAATTGACGGAAGGACCTAATTGTTCCTAACCCTTCACTTTAGAGACTCAACTGAACAAAGTTTCACTTCAGGGACCGAAATGCAGATTTCGACTCACTTCAGGGACCATTTGTGTACTTTTACCCTTAAATCTATGCGGCTATTCCCTTAAAATTGCTAAAGCAATTAACCGCAAAAAAACCACTAACCCTATAGCCCTATTTTACAATATATATATATATATATATATATATTACATGCCTTTTACCAAATTAGTCATAAGGTAACAAACTAATAAGATATAAGTAATTAAGGGCAAAATGTGAAACTAAGGGTAATTGGAGTAAAATTTCAAGCCATCAAAACGCAAAAAATCTTCACCTTGGCTTGAAATTTCTTCAAGTCACTGAACAACACAGTAATCTTCTCGGAACTAGATTACCTCTGCCAAGCATGCCCCTCAGGCCATCAACAACTGCGAATGCCAACCAAGTTAAAGCAATTGTCATGAGTAGGGATAGGCTTCGTCAACATGTCCGCCGGGTTATCTTCAGTAGCAACTTTACTAATCATAACATCACCATGCAAAACATGATCGCGAACAAAATGATACCTGACATCTGTGTTTGGTCCGTTCATGAAACATTTGATTTTTAGTCAAATGTATGGCACTCTGGCTATCACAAAACACAACTGTAGAATCCTGCTGCATACCCAGATTGCTAACTAGACCTTTCAACCACAACGTTTCCTTAACAGCTTCCGCTGCAACCATGTATTCCGCCTCAGTTGTAGATAAGACAACAGTAGACTGTAATACAGCCTTCCAACTAATGGCACTTCCAGCAAGCGTGAAAACATAACCTGTCATAGATATTCTCTTATCCAAATCCCCAGCATAATCAGAATCCATAAAACCAGTGACACTGCTTGAACAGTTATTCTGATCATACACTAAACACAAATCCGCAGTACCTCTCAAATACCTAAGAATCCACTTCACTGCCTGCCAATGTTCCTTACCAGGACAAGACATATACCTGCTCACAACACTGACAGCATGTGAAATATCTGGATGACTGCAAACCATAGCATACATCACGCTCCCAACTACACTCGAATATGGAATGCGACTCATTTGTTGCTTTTCATCATCAGTTTGTGGTGACAACTGTGCAGAAAGTCTAAAGTGAGCTGCTAAAGGAGTACTCACAGGCTTTGCATTAACCATACCAAAGCGTTCAAGAACCCTTTATATGTAGTTCTTTTGAGATAAAAAAAAGCTTACCAGCTTTCCTGCCTCTGCGAATCTCCATCCCTGAAATCTTCTTAGTTGCTCCCGAACCTTTCATCTCAAAATCACCATTTAACTGAGATTTCAACCTGTTTATTTCTGACATATCTTTTGCAGCATTTAACATATCATCAACATAAAGCAACAAATAAATGAATGAATCATCTGGAAGCTTTCTATGATAAACACAAGCATCATAATCACAACGAGTATAACCATGATCAATTATAAAACCGTCAAACCGTTTATACCATTGCCTCGAAGATTGTTTCAATCCGTATAAGGACTTTTTCAACAAGCAAACATGATCTTCCTTACTAGGCTCTGAGAAACCCTCTAGCTGACGCATATAAATTGTTTCCTCAAGCTCACCATGCAAGAATGTTGTTTTAACGTCAAGCTGCTCAAGTTCCATATTAAACTTGACTACCATGGCAAGTAATACACGAATGGAAGTATGCTTCACAACTGGAGAGAAAACTTCATTATAATCAATCCCCTCCTTTTGACTGAAACCCTTAGCAACCAAGCGTGCTTTAAATCTAGCTGCTTCAACCCCTGGAATACCTTCCTTTTTCTTGAAGACCCATTTGCAACCAACAATCTTCTAACTAACTAGCGGTTTAACCAACTCCCATGTATGGTTCTTGTGAAGAGATTCCATCTCCTCACTCCTAGCAACTAACCATTTGTGATGACTCACTACATGTGACAGCTTCATTATCACTACATGTGACAGCTTCATTATAACTTGAAGGTTCTACACCAATAGACTCAGCCACACTAAGTGCATAAGAAACCAAATTAACGTCAACATACCTTTGAGGAGGTTTAATCTGTCTCCTCGTTCTTCCAGTGGCAATGCTATACTACTGCTCTTGAGGTGCAGTATTTTCTTCATGTGAATTCTCCACCTCAACTAGATCACATTGGACGGAAGTACCTTCATCTGAAGTAAAATTAGGAGTCTCCACCTGAAACTCCACATGCTGCTCAACACCATGATCTCCCTATTCAACAGAATTTTCCTTTTCCCAGGAATTTTTGGTGGATCGAAGCATGGATAACTCATCAAAAGTCACATCTCTGCTGACTACAAACTTAGGCGAATCCGGATCAATACACCACAAGCTATATCCTTTCACCCCTTGGCCATATCCAAGAAATATGCATTTCTTTGCCCTTGGTTTCAATTTACCCTCATTTAGATGAGCATAAGCAGGGCAACCAAACACTCTCAAACCAGAGTAATCAGCAGGTTCACCATACCATACCTCTTCAGGAGTCTTCAACTCAATAGCTGTAGACAGAGATCTATTAACCAAATAGCATGCAGTATTAATAGCTTCACCTGAAAAATCTTCACTAAGCCCAGCGTTCAATCTCATACACCGAGCTCTCTCTAAAAGACTTCTATTCATGCGTTTTGCAACTCCATTATGCTGTGGTGTACGTGGAATAGTACGGTGTCTCACTATTCCTTCATTCTTGCAGAACTCATCAAAATCACCTGAGCAATACTCCAAACCATTATCAGTTCGAAATCGTTTGATCTTCTTCCCTGTTTGGTTTTCAATCAAAGCCTTAAATTGCTTGAAGGTGACTAACACAACATGATCGTTGTTTTTCAAAAAATACACCCAAACCTTTCTTGAGTAATCATCAATAAAAGTCAACAGATATCTATAACTCCCTTAGAAGTAACATGAGAGGGACCCCAAAGATCAGAATGAATGTAATCAACAGTACCTTTGGTTCGATGAATGCCAGTGCCGAACTTAACCCGAGTCTGCTTGCCAAATACACAGTGTTCACAGAAGTCAAGCTTACCAGTACACTGTCCAAATAACAAACTCTGTTTGCTAAACAAAAACATACCTCTCTCACTCATATGCCCAAGTCGCATATGGCATAACCTGGTGATATCAGAATTTGGATCAACCGATGATGACACTACTTCACTACCTGTAACAGTGGAACCATCCAAGATGTAAAGCCCTCGCTCTAAATGTCCACGCATCACAGTCAAAGCGCCAGAGAATACTTTCAATACTCCACCTCCACTGGAATACCGAAGACCTTTCTTGTCCAAAGTTGTAACAGAAATAAGATTTTTCTTCATTTCAGGAAAGGTGCCTAACTTATGTCAAGGTTCTAACAATAGCATCAAACATTTTAATACGAACTGTACCAATACCTACAATTTTGCAGGCATAATCATCTCCCATTAGCGCAGAACCAGCACACCTCTCATAAGTTGAAAATAACTCCTTCGAGGTACTAATGTGAAGCGAAGCACCCGTATCAAGAATCCATCGCTCATGTACAGGTGAATCAGGAACTGCTAGAACAGTTTCAGCATCACTTGAAGAATCATCAACAACCATATTCGCACCATCTTTGGTCTTGTCCTGTGGTTCACCTTTTCCTTTCAATTTTGGACAATCTTTTCTCACGTGCCCATATCTTTTACAATAGTAGAACTGCACTTTCTTTCTGGATTGTGATCTAGAGCCCTTACTACTTGAATTTCCATCTCTTGTCCTGGATCTCCCGCGAGTAACCAAACCTTCACCATGATTGCTTTCGGCTGCTTTTCCATTCAACTATTTTCTCAACTCATTTGAACCCAAAGCAGTCTTCACCTCATCAAGAGTAATTTCCTCATGACCATACAACATATTCTCAACAAAATTCTTGTAAGAAGGAGGCAAAGAACACAAAAGAATCAAAGCCTAGTCCTCATCATCAATTTTAATATCAATATTATTGAGATGCATGATAATAATATTAAATGCATCAAGGTGTTGAGACAAAGGTGTAGCTTCATCCATCTTGAGGGTTTAAAGCCACTGCTTGAGGTAAAGTCGTTTCGTCAACGACTTCGTCATATCCTTGCTTTCCAACTTAAGCCATAAGGCAGGCGCAGTGGATTCATTAGCAACTTCTCTTAGAACCTCATCTCCAAGACATAACAAAATAGCACTATGTGTTTTCTCCATCAAATCATCTTTCTGATCATTCAAAAGCGAAATAGGCAATTTATCTTTGCCACCCAAAGCCTTAACCAGTCCCTGCTGAACCAAAATTGCTCGCATCTTAATGCGCCATAAACTGAAACTATTTTTCCCAGTGAACTTTTCAATATCAAATCACCAGCTAACCAACTAGAAAACTGAAGCCAAACAACGGAAGCAACTCAAAATCAAAACCAATCAGCTTTGTAGTTATCGCCAAGACTGACGAAACCACTCGGGATGTCCGAAAGAAGCTCTGATACCAATTTGTTAAAGTTGGCTCAGCCAAATTAGCTAATAAGTAGGCAAATCAATCCAAAAGAAATAAAGGTAGGCACAAGTAAGCAAATAAGCAGGAAAAAATAACACAGTATTTACGTGGTTCGGCGTAAAAACCTACATCCACGGGTAGAGGCTATGAGAACGATTCCACTATGTCAAGAGAGATTACAAGCAGTTTCTCTAACCAACTATCCCAACAAGAAGGGAACCAAGAGCCAAACCTTAGAAGCCGAAAAGCTAAAGCTCACAAATTTCCAAAGATAGTCCACTGCGCAAAACCAAGAATTGCAATTGCAATTCACGCCTTAAACCTATGCGGCTATTCCCTTAAAATTGCTAAAGCAATTAACTGCAAAAAAAACACTAACCCTATAGCCCTATTTTACAATATATATATTACATGCCCTTTACCAAATTAGTCATAAGGTAACAAACTAACAAGATATAAGTCATTAGGGCAAAAGGGGAAACTAAGGGTGATTGTAGTAAATTTTCAAGCCATCAAAACGCAACAAATCTATTGAAAACCAGTACATTCTTGTTGGATGATATCAGATAAACATCTAGGTACATCTTTCATCCAAACAAAAGTATCATTACAAGATTTTCCTAGGTGAGCTAAAACGCCTGCAGCTCTGTTTTTACTTGGCGACCGATATGAAGAAAACTGTCGAAACGTTCGAGTCCGGGGAAGCTAGCCGAAACGACGATATGAAAAGGAGTCGCCACTAATCTTTTTTTTCTAGGTGTGATTAACCACCTACAATTAATCTAACAGCGTAATGAGGTCTCAAGCTTGGCAGGGACCCACTTAACCTAAGGTCCGGTCTCGTCACCGGAATCTAGGTTCGGGAGTTTGTTACATTTGGGAAAGGATTAGCACCTCCAAATGCCCGTCAAATGACGGTACCTCTAGTCTAACTAATCTAGCGAGTCTGAAATAAAATGGTTGCTTTTATCTTGATTTTAATTAATTCTAAAAAGGTTATAAAAGAAAAACAAAAATCACTTTTCTTAAAACGAGTTGAGATGTCGAGAGTTTTGAAAAATACAATCGAACGACTGTCGATTGATTCCTCCTCCAACCCTCTTTTACTGTTTGTTCTCTTGTTGATTCCTCCACACCGGAAGATATTTTGAAAAGGCCGCGTCAAAACTTTTTTCATTTTTAGATTTTTTTTAGAAAAAAAACTTGATTAATTTTATTAATTTGTTAAAAAAAATATTTTTTTAAACTTAAAGAAAACCCACTTTCAAATCAAAGTTTTAATTTTTCGAATTAAGATTAACCCAGAAAGATTTACTAATCTATTTCCGAGTTAATTTTAATCTAAAAATCAGATCTTTGAATCAAAGACTTGGTTTTCATATTAAAATTAACCCAAAAGGCTTGATGATCAATTTTTGAATTAATTTTAATCCAAAAATCAAACTTTTAATTCAAAGAATTAATAAACTATTTTCCTTTTGAAAAAGCTTACCTTGAAAACATCTTGAATTTCCATTTTTTTAATTTTTTTTGAAAACTGAATAAGAGAACATAATTAAAAACATTTTTTGAAAATACTTTTTTATTACATCTTTTAATTTTCTAATTTCTCTATTTTTCTTATGCTTTTCCTTTTCCTTCTTTTGACCTTAATACTTACTAATGCATGTATGGAATGATGAATGCAAAGTCTGGTTTATTAGTTGATTAATAAAAAGGAGTTTACTTGAATTGATCTTCAGGAACCTAGCCCGGCCCTCCGAGGATGTTCGTAAAAACCATTCCATCTCGGAGCGAAATCTCGAGAGGTCGTGCTCATTGATTGAGCCAAAAATAACCCTATTTTTATGTCTATTTTACTATATTTTTAGACCCATTTATGCTTAATTATATGCTATTTTATTAATATTTGTGTTTTTAGTCTTTAAGTGATGTGAAAATGAGAAATTGTTATTTTTCACTATTTTTGTAGCTATTTTGATGACTTTTTACACAGATTTGAGCAAAGCAATTTTGAGCATAGATTTGAAGATTCGAAATTCGTGTTTGAAGACCATTTGAAGATAAATTGGAGACTTGAAGACCATTGAAGATTTATTTCAAGAGGAAGAATTGAAGAATTGGAGCTTTAATTGAAGACAAGCCATAGATAAACCCTTAAGCTTTGGTATTTATGAATAATTTATATGGGAAAATACTCAGCCCATATAAGATATTAATTGGAATTAAAATCCCAATTAATGACTCCTAAATCCAAGGAAATATCCAAATCCCGTAGATTCCCGATTCTAGTCCTAACAGGATTAGGATTCAGGCGCAGTTTTGGTAGAAAAATCATAACTTTCTGCTCAGATCTCCGATTGAAGCCCATGAGTACTCGTTGGAAAGCTAACTCCGAGATCTACAACTTTCCTTCGAAGTCCAAGACCCAGTTCTGCCGTTTTCAAGCCCGAAAATGCCGTTGAAGTTTCTGCACGAATTCAGCAAAAATTCAGGATTCTATTTTGACTTGGAATCTACTCTAGGAAGATTTTTAATTCAACTTGGACTCCAAGTTAGACCCTAAAACCGTCCTAGACTCCTTTCCAAGTTAGGATTGGAATTCCTAGGGTTAGTTCCACTATAAATAGCCACCTCCTGTATCACAAATCACACACCTTTACACACCAATTCACAATTATAGTTTTAGATCTATTTTTCTCTTCTAGATCTAGTTTTAGGCAAGGGTGCCGCCACCCCCTATAGCCATCGGGAGGTGCGGCATACCAAGGTTTTTAGCAAGGAGATTTTCGCCCCTTCTAGTTCTGTAAGTACTCTTATGCCGCTCATGGATTTTCCCAAATCCATGAGTAGCTAAATTCTTATACTTCTAATCCTTTGGTGAATTCAATCGATTGATATGGTGAGATTTCTATACTTATAATTTGGTATTTTATTTTTGATAGATAGCATGTTAAACTCTGTTTTATTCCATGACCTTGATTTTTATTGGTTTATGCGGCCGATAAATTGATAATTTGAGAGATCTATTGCTAAGTCAGGCGGTACAGTTAACCCTCGAGTCTGATTGTTTGGTAGCGAATCGTTGACGACTAACCTCGCTTCGATGAGTTTCTCATGCCAGTGATCGGATTTTATCTGATTGTTGTATGGTTTTATTTGTTAAGCATGTGTGAAAGAACTAATTAATTAGTTGATCTTAATGTTTTTTTACTTGGTGAATCTTTAAGCCTTAACCGGTAATTGATTTGTTAAGTTAACAATAGGGGTAATTTAAGTCTTAACCGGTAATCTTATCTAAATAGCATGTTAGGTTTTTCCTAGACCATTTATCATCAAGGATTTAATATTGAATTCATCTTTTAAATCAAGGACCCATATTCAATTTGATTGTTTTCTACCATTGGAGAAGAAGTATGTTTTAATTATTGTTTTCTTTCTTATCTGCTATAGTCTTAGATTTAATTTACTTTGCTTTGTTTTCTAGTATAATTGTTTTGTGTTTAATTGCTTTCTTTCAACCTCTGCTTTCTGTGTTTTGTTTTGAGATATTTTAAGGATTGTATCTTAGGATAATGTCTAAACCCTTCTCTGTGGGATCGACCCCTGCTTACTCTATCTACTATAGTTAGGATTTTGTGGGGAATTATTTTTATGATTGCTGATGACCGATCATAAATTTTGGCGTCGTTGCTCGGGAAGGGTAACTTTTTCTGGTTTTTGCCAGGGGAAGGAAAATAGACTCATCTGAAGACGAATCCTGAGAATTTTCTCTTTGTGTCTGTGTTTCTGCGTCTTTAATCTAAAAAAAAATTTCCGTTTTTAATTTTGAGTCTGAGTTTTTTCTAAAAAAAAAATTATTTGTTTTGTGTTTTTCCGTCATAAAAAAAAGATTTTTGCGTTTTTAATTTAAAAAAAAAATTTGTTTTGTGGTGCGTTTTTGAAAAAAAAATAAAAAAATCTTGTCCCTGCGTTTTTAGAAAAGAAAAAAAATATTTTCTTTATTTTTCTGACTTTAATTTTAATTTTTGTTTAAGAACTTTTACTACTAACAATTTTTCTTTTGAGTTTTTTTTGAGTTATTCTAGGAAGCTGCATGCCAAAGACGAGAAGTAGTGGTATAGAAGACTTTGAATTTGATCCAGAGCCAGAAAGAACACTATTTTCACTAAGGAAGGAGAAATCAAATCGACAACAAGAAGAGGAGCCATCCAATTCGAGTTCTCAATCAAGTTCTCCTAGATCTGCTGCTTCAACATCGTCAGAAGACATGGCAAACGAAGGTCCTAAAACCCTGAGAGAGCTGTCTGCACCAAACGTCAATGCACAACGCTTAACAATTCGATACCCAGATACGACTGCAAACTTTGAGATTAAATCTGGATTTATTCAGATTTTACCCAAATTTCACGGTCTGTCTGGAGAAGATCCTCACCGACATCTAACCGATTTCCAGATTGCCTGCACATCAACAAATATTCAAGGTATCACTGAAGACTAATTCAAGTTAAGAACTTTTCCGTTCACTCTTGTGGATCGTGCGAAAGATTGGTTGTACCTCTTACCAACCGGTTCAATCACATCCTGGATGACCCTTAAGAAGTTGTTCTTGGAAAAGTACTTTCCTGCTCACAAGGTATCAAGTATAAGAAAGGAGATTTGCGGAATTAAGCAACGCCATGGAGAAACAATGCACGAATATTGGGAACGTTTCAAGACACTATGTGCGAGCTGCCCCAATCATCAAATCATTGAACAGTTGCTGATCCAATACTTCTACGAAGGATTACTACCGTTTGATAGATCTTCCATAGATTCTGCAAGTGGAGGTGCTTTCATAGACAAAACTCCCTTCGATGCTTGGGCTTTAGTGGAGAACATGGCTGCCAACACTCAACAATTCGGATCTCGAGAAGACTATTCAAGAGAAGGCAACACAAGAAGAATCAATGAAGTCTCTACCCATTCCACCTCACTGGAGGAACAACTTCAAGAAACAAATCAGCAAGTCGCTGCGCTCACTGATTTATTCAATGTGAATTTTTCGAGTGTGCCTAAGATTTGTGGTATTTGTAAGCAAGGACACTACACTGATAAGTGCCCTTCTTTGGAACACACCGCGCACGAAGTCAATGCTGTTGGAATGCAATGAGCATATCAAAGGAAGCCTGAACCTTATTGGAGAGCCGAGCAACCAAGTCAACAATATGGGAACCAAGGTAACTATCAAGGAAGACCAATGAATTATCAAATGCCTAATTTTCAACAGTCTTCACAAGCTATCGAGATGCAACAATGTAGAGAAGCTATGGAGATGATGAGAAAACAAATTAGTCAATTGGCTAGTGACATGAGTGAACTCAAGACACGAGGCCACCAAAGGATCCCATCACAACCAAAGGTACCTCCTAAGGAGAATGTAAGTGCAATCACTTTATGGAGTGGAAATGTCGCACAAGATGAAGGAGAGACGAGCTACACCAAAGAAGAATTGCAAGTACTTGACAAAGAATTCAATATTGAAGATGATCCAGAAGAAAAGATTGCGCAACCACCAAGGAAACCACCACCGACAAGACTGATTCTAAGAAAGGAGCCAGTAAAGAATCTTCATCGATGACATCTGCTCAGATTTCCAAAGGAAGACTAAGGATAGCAACTTTTCAGCAACGCAAAGTTGAACCTTTTTATCGAGCCTGGGATAGATTCAAGAAGCTCTGCGCAGCATGCCCTCACCATGCCATATCACAACAGCTTTTGATTACATACTTTTATCAAGGATTAGGAGTAGATGGCCAAATTCTTGTGGATAGCGTGGACAACATCCCTTTGTTCGATAGAACCCCGGAAGTTGTATATGAATAATCTTTGACTAAAGCAATTGCACCCCCTAGCTTTAAAAGAAGAAAAGCAAAGGAAGAACAAGAAGCCAATAAGCACGGAGTTCAGCCACAATGAGAGAAGCAGAAGATGGAAGCCAAGGAACCAAAGGAAGACGCTCAAGGCAATGATCGAGCCAACCCAGCCGGCCAATACCCGGCTATGGCCCGGCCATCCTCGCTCATGGTCCGGACGGGACCGGCCATACCCAAGCCGCTCCGAGCCACATGCCCGGCCATGGCCCGGCCACCCGAGCCATCTACCTGGCCACGCCCGGAATCCTCCGCGCGCCACAATTGGCCAACCGCGCCGCCTGCCTGGTCGAGCCTGCCTGCCTCCGCGCCATCCGAGCCTCATGCCCGGCCATGCCCGACACCACCTGCTTCATTCGAGCCTCATGCCCGGCTAGGACCGGCCACAGCCGAGTCAAGTGCCCGACGAGCGCTACATCCTCCGCGCGCCCCACCTGGTTAGGACCGGCCATTGCGGCGCCACCTTATGTTTCAACCGGGCCATATCCGCCCAAAGTCACGCCACTACCAAGCCACAACCGGCCATTCACCGTGCCACCACCGGTTAAGCCTGTGCCACCATCATTCAGTGCTGCCACATCAACTTTAATGATTTCAAGTCTTGATAAAATTCAACTTGAAGTTCTCAAAGCCATCAATGATACTCTCAAAATCATTATGGATCTGTTGAAGGAATATTTCCATAATTCCTTCACCCTTGAAGAATAATTTCTTTAAGGCAGTCTAGCCAAAGACTCTTAAAGAAAGGCGCTTATTGGGAGGCAACCCAATGATTTTACATGAAGAACCAAAGGAGAGCAAATGGAGTTTAATTTGGACGATTGCAAGATGAATTTAAAAGGAGTCTAGTTTCAGAAGCAATGATGGAGCTTATGCCTGCAAACAGAGAAGCTTTTTTTAAGTCTATCTTTTTAATTTTCCTTGCATTATTTTGTTTTGATTGATTGCTTTGATTGCTTGCCTGTTCTTTGATGTGAATTAATTGTTAGTGTTAGTTTTTATTTCATGCATTAAATAAATTACATGACCATGCATAATATTAATTGTTTGTGTTCATTTCATATGTGTTTCCACATTAAGGACAATGTGTCTTTTCAGTGTGGGGGAGAGAGTCTAGTTTAATAGAGAGTCTGCATGCATCATAATCTTAAAATATGCTACAATTTTTTCGGAAATTTTGAAATTTCATGCATATATTGATTGATTGATTTGGTTATGATTGATTAATACTTAGAATTTTTAAGAAAGTTTTATTTGATTGATTGATTTATAACATGATATCTAATTTCTTAGATTAGGTATAATTGAAGTTTGTGATAAAAGCATATTGTTCATTATTACTATGATTGCCTATTTCTAGAACTTATGTTTAATTTTTATTGAAATTACAATTATGATAGTATGTTATGGATATGTCAAGAACAAGTGTGGGGGACTACTTATATAAAAGGGTAGTTAAAAAAAAAAATCTTTTTCAAAAAGAAGTGCTTTCATGCAAGAGGAGAAGAGGTATTTCTGCATACTTTATAAAAATTTTTAATCCATTGTTGTCACTTTTTTCTTTAACAAAAGGAGTTAGTAACCCTTGGAAAGAGGATAAGAGGCATGGAATTGCAGAAATATTGTCCCTCTGAAAAAAAATAAAAAGAAGGAGTCCTTCTAGACTGCTAGTAGTCTGAAAAATGGGAGTTAGTAACCCCAAAACATGAACACTTCGAGGTTAGTAACCTCAATTTTCTAAAAAAAAAATAATAATTACCCTTTAAAAATCTATTATAACCCACACGTAAACCCTTGATTTGTATCCGTGATATGCATTCATTTGAGTAATGGAGATAAAGATGAAGACATAAGCTTCTGGAAAGAAGTAGTTAAAGGATGTAATGAATGGTAAGTGATTAGAACTACTTTAATTATGGTTACTTAAGAATAAAGGTGCTTGCTATTTATTGATCTTTTGAATTGAGTGCTCTTATGATTCTTTGTTATTTTGATTTCATAATTATGTTGATCCTTAATATGTGTATGCATTCAAAGTTTTTGAAAAATTTAAATTAAAATGGAATTTTGATTTGCATTAGTTTAGGATTATAGGGTCTTTTTTATGCTCGAGTCTAGTAAGTTCATAGTTTTCTATACTAGTTTGCTAAGGACTAGCAAATATTTAGTGTGGGGGAATATGATTGAGCAAAAAATAACCCTATTTTTATGCCTATTTTACTATGTTTTTAGACCCATTTATGCTTAATTATATGCTATTTTATTAATATTTGTGTTTTTACTTTTTAGTCTTTAAGTGATGTGAAAATGAGAAATTGTTATTTTTCACTATTTTTGTAGCTATTTTGATGACTTTTTACACAGATTTGAGCAAAGCAATTTTGAGCATAGATTTGGAGATTCGAAGTTCGTGTTTGAAGACCATTTGAAGATAAATTGGAGACTTGAAGACCATTGAAGATTTATTTCAAGAGGAAGAATTGAAGAATTGGAGCTTTAATTGAAGACAAGCCATGGATAAACCCTTAAGCTTTGGTATTTATGGATAATTTATATGGGAAAATACTCAGCCCATATAAGATATTAATTGGAAGTAAAATCTCAATTAATGACTCCTAAATCCAAGGAAATATCCAAATCCCGTAGATTCCCGATTCTAGTCCTAACAGGATTAGGATTCAGGCGCAGTTTTGGTAGAAAAATCATAACTTTCTGCTCAGATCTCCGATTGAAGCCCATGAGTACTCGTTGGAAAGCTAACTCCGAGATCTACAACTTTCCTTCGAAGTCCAAGACCCAGTTCTGCCGTTTTCAAGCCCGAAAATGCCGTTGAAGTTTCTGCACGAATTCAGCAAAAATTCAGGATTCTATTTTGACTTGGAATCTACTCTAGGAAGATTTTTAATTCAACTTGGACTCCAAGTTAGACCCTAAAACCGTCCTAGACTCCTTTCCAAGTTAGGATTGGAATTCCTAGGGTTAGTTCCACTATAAATAGCCACCTCCTGTATCACAAATCACACACCTTTACACACCAATTCACAATTATAGTTTTAGATCTATTTTTCTCTTCTAGATCTAGTTTTAGGCAAGGGTGCCGCCACCCCCTATAGCCATCGGGAGGTGCGGCATACCAAGGTTTTTAGCAAGGAGATTTTCGCCCCTTCTAGTTCTGTAAGTACTCTTATGCCGCTCATGGATTTTCCCAAATCCATGAGTAGCTAAATTCTTATACTTCTAATCCTTTGGTGAATTCAATCGATTGATATGGTGAGATTTCTATACTTATAATTTGGTATTTTATTTTTGATAGATAGCATGTTAAACTCTGTTTTATTCCATGACCTTGATTTTTATTGGTTTATGCGGCCGATAAATTGATAATTTGAGAGATCTATTGCTAAGTCAGGCGGTACAGTTAACCCTCGAGTCTGATTGTTTGGTAGCGAATCGTTGACGACTAACCTCGCTTCGATGAGTTTCTCATGCCAGTGATCGGATTTTATCTGATTGTTGTATGGTTTTATTTGTTAAGCATGTGTGAAAGAACTAATTAATTAGTTGATCTTAATGTTTTTTTACTTGGTGAATCTTTAAGCCTTAACCGGTAATTGATTTGTTAAGTTAACAATAGGGGTAATTTAAGCCTTAACCGGTAATCTTATCTAAATAGCATGTTAGGTTTTTCCTAGACCATTTATCATCAAGGATTTAATATTGAATTCATCTTTTAAATCAAGGACCCATATTCAATTTGATTGTTTTCTACCATTGGAGAAGAAGTATGCTTTAATTATTGTTTTCTTTCTTATCTGCTATAGTCTTAGATTTAATTTACTTTGCTTTGTTTTCTAGTATAATTGTTTTGTGTTTAATTGCTTTCTTTCAACCTCTGCTTTCTGTGTTTTGTTTTGAGATATTTTAAGGATTGTATCTTAGGATAATGTCTAAACCCTTCTCTGTGGGATCGACCCCTGCTTACTCTATCTACTATAGTTAGGATTTTGTGGGGAATTATTTTTATGATTGCTGACGACCGATCACTCATGCACCTTTACCCGAGATTGGCTCGTCATAGTTAAAACGCCTCTTTATTATTCTAAGTTCATAATGGTGGCATGAGATGCAAACAGTTATAATAAGTTACAAATAAACATGATATGCATGCAATTGAGCTATACTTTATCTCTACCCTAAATTACTAACTTATTACAAATCTCAAGGCTTAATTAAGTCAATAACTCAAACATCGAATAACTTAAAAAAATGAAAGTCTAAAGGTCGAATTGGACATACTGGGGACATTTCTGCACATCAAGTAGAAGATTAGTAAAATTCAAGAAAGCAAAATGCATAAACAATGTAAAACAAGTACTTAATTACACAACCAAATTATGAATACTACAAATCAGGGAGCAAATTGTAACAAAAGATAAATGAAATGCGAAATCAGGGACTCAATCAAACCAAAGGCAAATTAAAGCTCTAATCAGGGGCCTAAGTGAACAAGGAAACAAGTTTGGATCTTTATGTGAATTAAATTGAATATTTCAGGCACCTAATTGGACACAAAAACAAATCTATGCCTTTAAATGAACCTAAATATAAGTTATTGAATTATTATTGACTAAAACAATTTCCTTAATTTAATACAAACTAAAAGAGTTAAGTCTTTAAATCCAAATTTTGATTTTTAAACTAAGATTGATTCAAATAAATTCACCAATCCTTCTTTGAGTTGATTTTTAATCTAAATAATTAGTCCTTTTTATTCAAAATTTGGATTTTAGAATTAAATTTAGCTCATAATGATATAAAACTCAATTATCAAGCTAACTTTAATTCAAAAACTTAAGCTTTAAATCAAAGGTCTCATTCTTATACTCAAAATCAACTCAAAAAGTGATCATGAATTCATCTTTGAACCAATTATACTTTAAAAATCAAAACTTTAAACTAAAGGCTTGATTTTTCTTCCAAGTTTAAATTAAATTCCAAAGGAAATAATCCCATTCAAAATCTAAACATTTTTTTATTTATTTCATCATATTGCAGCAAGCAAAAATCATAACTTTATCATGAAAATAGCAACATAAGCCCTTTAGACATAAATCTTCCCCAAAATAACTCATTAAAGCAAAGATGATGAACAAAAATATAATCCATCATATTTGATCAACCAAAAACAAAACTTCTACTAAAAATCCAAGCTTTTAACAAAATCATTACTTTAATCAACAAAACACCACCATAATCACATAAACACATAGGAATTAATTAAAATTGACTTCATCAATCATGAAATTAGTAACAAAATTAAATACACTAAACAAACAAGCCCCAAATCGCAACAAAATGAAACAAAGTGAATTTAATTGAAAAAATTGAATGAGGACTTACAAAACGGCGTCGTTTGATGCAAGTTTTTTCTTTTTTTGCCGAAAATCCTCTTTTTTCTTCTATTTTCTTCTTCCTCGACTTTCTTCTTCTTCTAGTTGAAACCCTAGCACACCTCCTCTGCAACTCACGAGCTCGCCACCTCCATGGCTTCCTTCACTCGAACCTTCCTTCAGAAGCTCGCTATGACCTTCCCCGAACCAAAAGCTTTGAGCTTGATCAACTTCAATGCCGTCTCCCACCTTGAACTCCCGATTCCAAGCGATCCCACCGTCGAATCACCAATAACTTACACTATATTACTCTACTCAATACCCTCTTCGAAACCCATGAGCCAATTTCTTGAAACAAACACCCTATAGAAAACCCCCAAATTCCATTTATGAACCCTTGCTTCAATCTTCTAGAAACCCGTCCATTTTAGAGAGAGGCTACAAATTTGATGAGTACCAGAGAGAGTTCGTTAGAGAGAGAGAGAAGTAAAAGTCTGAATTTGGTCTTTTTTTGTGTAAAATATCTTTTCCAATCAGATGTGTCTTCAGTGTAAAAAGACTGAGAGATTTTTTTTATAAATCTTGAATCTGAGAGAGATAAAGTTTTGAGAGAGGAGCTATGAGTGTCCTTGGTGAGAGAGAGGCTATGGGTGTTCTTGGTGAGAGAGAGAGACTAAAGAATCTGAGATTCTTTTTTTTTGTGTGAGTGATATCCAGAGTCCCTGAGAGTAGTCCAAATTTTTAAGAGAAAATCCCCCCTTTCTCCCTTGCTTAACCGTTTTTGTTTTCTTGTGCAGGTGGAATTTGTTGCAAAGGGGATAGGAATAGAGCTGCCAATGACCTGTCAGGTGACGATGGTTGGTTCTCTCTTTGTCCTTTGTTTTGAATGAAATTGGAGTTGGGAATTATCTGTTCTATTTGTCATTTGCCAGTGCTGATTTCATATTGTACTGTTGCCCTTCGATTACATTACATTATTCAAAGACTTTCTTGTGACTATTTTGCTTGAACCATATTTAGACTGTGAGCACACTGTATTATGTTGCACTGAATTTTCTAACTCACTAAATTGTCCTGGTGAAAGGGCTGTGATCATCTGCTTTGGATGTGTCTGTTGTCATATCACACTGCCTTTACCTCCATTGGTTTGAATCCTCTATGGTAGTACTATGCTAATTTTCTTGGGTGCAATCTTGTTACAACCTTGTCCATTTTTGTCCATATATGATCCTATGGTTGCAAACCACCTGTTTCGAGCAACTTCCATCTCCCATTGACTTATTGATTCCCTGTAATTGCATGCAATTGCTCTTCTTTAATACCTGACTACACGTGATTTCTCTCGCTGCTCTCTTTTGAGTATATCTTGCATTTGTCTTTTGCAGGAAAGGAAAATGATACTTGCCAAGAATTATGGACGTGGTACTAGGATAGCAAAAGGATGCGAATTTAGTCAAGCCCTTTTCTTTTTGTTGTTGTTTTTCTTTGCCTTTTCTTTTCCTTATGTAATATATGGGACAATAAAGTAACCTTGTTTAGACTTCCATTTCCTGTTGAACGTGGCATGCCCAAGCCAAAATGAAAATTGTCAAATAATCAAAGAAAGCTCCTTAATCTTCTTTTTTCCTCATATTTCAATGTGAAGCTTTAGGCTATTAAGTTGGAATAAACCCACCATGAGCCCAATTTGATGAATGACCCAAATAAAGTGCTCAAGAAATGGAAGCCCAAGCCTGAAAGCCAAATGGCTCCAACGCAAGAAGCAAGCTAGATCAACAGAGATTATCCTAATGTTTGAAAGAGCAAGCCCCAATTAATAAAACAAGTGAAATCGGGGCAACACAACTAAGATGGGTCCAAGGAAATCTAAGCTTAGAAATGACCCAAATGATCAAACGAAGCCCAAATAGGTAACAAAAGAAACTGGCCCAAGTAAAATAGCCAAAAGAAAATCAATTAGGGTTTTTGAAGAAATAATTATAAAAAGAGGGTGTCATATATCCTATGCAAATTCTATTTCCACTTATGCTCCAATTATATTAATATATGCAAATGCGATATGCTAATGTAATATAAACTAAGATGGATAATCTTTTTGGGTTTTTGAATCTTGAATGCCAATGATAATTAAATACTAAATTAAAAAGACTTACTAAATCAATTGCTCTATCATATGCTAAGTATGAACCACTATTTAACTAAAATGACCAAAATGTCTCTAAATGACCATAATGCCAATAAAAAATAAATTGATTTAAATCGAAGAATACAGGACAAAAATGGGTGTCTACAAAAACAACATTGCTCAAAACAGTATCGAGTTTCCTTCAATTCTGCAATGTAGACTCCTATGGGCGACAAATCATCTTCAGTTGAGTTTGCCTTTTTAATAATTGTCAAAGCATCACTTTCCAAAATGATCCGAGAAAATTCCATGTCTCGAGCCGATCTAATTGTTTTCAGCGCTGCCTTGCACTCTGCTGTATATGCATCAGGAGCAAAGTCGAGTCACCCCGCATATGCCCCCAACACCAGTCCTTGAGAATCACGAGCTATCACTCCAAAACCTCCAACTTTCGCCACACTGTCATAAGCACCGTCAAAATTGATTTTGATCACGTTTGGAATTGGATCTGACCATTGTGCAGCCAAAGTTGTTTGTTTCGGTTGCAATCTCTTCTTACAATGTTGGAACTCCATTAGATAGCTTATTACAAAGGCAATTGTATCCGCTGTAGAGTACTCTTCATTATCAAAGACTTTTTTGTTCCTCGCACCTCATATTGCCCACGACATGACTAGTGCTATGTCCGCCATTTGAGGTCTCCAAATCTCATATAACCACCTCGTCTTGCTTGGATTTTTCATAACAGTCATGAACCATCTGCCTAACCTGTTCTGCTTACTCGCACTCGATGAGGGCATGATCCACTGTTTCATCTTCCTTCTCACACCTAGGGCATTTGGTATCCACCTCCATTCCTCGCCGTTGAAGATTGCTGAAAACAGGAAGTATATAGTGAAAGACACGCCAACCAAAAATTCTAATCTTTGGTGGCACATCTGCATTCCAATGTTCTCGCAAAGTTTGCTTATGCTCCATAGGGTCATCTCATTCATCAAAATTTTCCATTATTGCAAAGGGCCCGCTAATCACTTCGAACACTATACCTGCCACTATTATCAAAATGCCAAATAATTGTATCTGATAGGTTGCCTCGTCCAAGTGCAACATGTCTAATTGCCATTGCTTCCTTGGGGTTGAACAAAGAATCAAGGAGATCTACATTCCAAGAGCCGCGATCTCTATCTATTAACTTAGCAACTTTAGCCTCTTAATCAATTTTCCCAATGACCGACATTGGAGAGCAATTCTGCAAAGTTGGATCCCACTTATCATTCAAAATATTAACATTTTCCCCATTGCCAATCCGCCATCGTGTGCCATGTTTGAGTAAAAATTATGCTCCCCAAATACTTCTCCACATGTAAGAAGGATTCCGGCCTAACTTGGCTTCGAGAAAGTTCGATCGTGGAAAGTATCTCGCCTTCAAAACACGATAAGCTAGGCTATTTGATCCCTGCAAGAGTCGCGAGCCTTGTTTCGCCAAGAGAGCTACATTAAAAAGTTCCAAGTCCTAGAAACCCATTTCACCCAAATCTTTTGCTTGACACAAATAATCCCATTTGATCCAATAAATCAGTTTCTTACCCCCACCTTGCTTCCATCAAAATTGAGCTATCATGCTACAAATATCCCTGCAAAGAGTTTTGGGCAAAGCAAAAACATTCATTGTATAAGGTTGGATAGCTTGTAGTAACGACTTAATTAAAAATTTCTCTACCTCCCTTAGACAACATATGGTTATTCCAACTCTGAATTTTCTTCCAAATACGGTCTTTTATCTCACCAAAAGCTTGTTTCCTGTTTTTCCCAACCATAGCAGGTAGCCCAAGATAACGCTCAATACAATTCTGCTCCTCTACTCCAAAAAGTTGACTCAAAGCATGTTTAGTTACATCATCTCTATTTCCACTGAAAAAAATTGAAGACTTATCGAATTTTATCTTTTGCCCCGAAGCTTCCTCATATCTCGATAATATAGCTCGCACCCTATTGCCTTCGCCCAAATTGGCTTTCCCAAATAGTAAACTGTCATCGGCAAAAAATAGGTGATTCACTCGTGGCCCATTTCGACTAGCAGCAACTCCACTTAGTAGATTGTTATCAAGCCCATTGGATAATAAACAGGAAAGACCCTCTGTACAAAAAAAAAAAAAAAAGAGATAAGGCGAAAGAGGATCGCCTTGCCTTAATCCTCTACCAGGTGAAAATTTATCAGAAATTTCACCATTAACCAAGCAAGAGAAAGAGACCGAAGTCACACACTGCATGATAAGATCAATCCACTTGCCGTCAAAACCGATCTGTCTCATTATTTGTTCCACTCCACTCTGTCATAGGCCTTGCTCATATCTAGTTTCAGTGCAAAAAGCCCTTCTTTTTTTCCAGATTGCTTGCTCTTTATCTTATGTAGCAGCTCATAAGCATCAAGGACATTGTCAGTAATCAATCTACCTGGGACAAAAGCGCTCTGGTTCTCACTTATGTGGACCGGGAGACACACTTTCAACTTGTTAACCAATACTTTGGAAACAATTTCGTAAATTACGTTACAAAGGCTTATAGGGCGAAATTGAGTCATATTCTTTGGGTGTTTGACCTTGGGAATTAAAGTAATGAAAGTGTGGTTTTATATCATGTAAAGAACGATGACCATGATAATATCTAAACAAAAATTTGTAACATCACTACCTACAATATGCTAATATTTATGAAAAAAAGAAAGCTGGCATACCATCAGGACCAGGTGCATTTGTTTAAGGGCAAAGTAGACCTCCTCAGGGTTGAATTCTTGGAGTAGGAGTGCATTTGTCTTTGGTGAGATCCTCGGCTGGATTTTGTCAAGTATATCATCAAAGTGCCCTGAATCAGTCGAGGTGAAGAGTTTTTTAAAATAAGAATTTGCAATCTCATCGATTTCATCTGGTTTAGTACACCACTTCTTATTTTCATATTCTGATCCCCTAATTGTGTTGTGTTTCTTCATTTTCGATGCATGCTCATGAAAGAACTTCGTATTTCTATCTCCATCACGCAACCAATTAACCCGTGATCTCTGCAACCAAAAACTCTCTATTTTCTCCAACACCTTATTTAGCTCCTCTCGGACATTGATTTCCTTCTGAATATTTTCATCAGTAGTATCTTTCCCCGAAAGACTCCTTAACTCTTTACACAAATCCTCTTTTTTTCTCTGAAAATCATGAATCCCATTCTATGCTTCAAAACGTCCCTTACACCTTCCAATCGCCTTTGCAGCTCATATAAGTCATAACTCTCCCAATTTTTCTGAACTATATTATCACAATCGGACTCCTTACACCAACCCACCTCGAAATAGCTTCTCCGTGGCTGATCCTGTCTCTCTTTTCTCCTTCTTGGCGGCGACTCTAAATCAAGTAAAATGAGCACATGATCTGAGACACTAGCGTCTAGGTGTAGGATATGCCCATGTAAGAAGAGCAAAGTCCATTCATTCGTGGCTACTCCCCTATCTAACCTCTCTTGTATTCTTCGAGTAGCCGAATTACCCCATCTCCAAGTAAATTTATTTCCAACATAACCCATGTCTCGCAACCCACAGTCCTCCAAAACCTCTCTGAAGTCCATCATTTGTTGTTCATCTCTAGCTCTACCTCCTTCCTTTTCCCATGACCATAGTAATTCATTAAAATCACCAATACAGAGCCATTCTTTAACTGGATGTAAAGTCAATCGACGAAGTAAACTCCAAGAAAGGTGTCCGCCTCACCATAAAAACCCGTCAATCTTAACTTCTTAAACCATCTTTCAAATCAACCAGAACTTCAATGTGATTTTTAGAGTAATTATTAAGGTCTAGATCATTTGAATCATCCCGCATCATACTCAGGCCTCCACTTCTACCAGCTGAACTAACACTGAAACAAGAATTAAAACCACAAATCCTACGAATATTCTCTACTTTATAGTCGGGCAACTTAGTTTCTATAAGGAACATCACATTCGGTTTTTGCTTCCTGATGATCTCCTTCAAAGCTCTCACTGCTTGTGGGTTTCCAAGCCCACGGCAGTTCCACGATATGCACTTCATTGCACCTGCCGGGGCTGACTAACAACATCTGCCATAATCCTATCAAAAGAACCCATACCCGTATCAACCTTACTCCTCTTCTCAGTATTATCTTCAATTTCCTCTTCTTCTATACTCGATTGACAAATCCTCTTGCCCAACGAGGCACCCTTAGCCGCACCATGTCAAGCAGCTGTTGTCACCTTTTTCCAGCCCTTCTTACGTTATTGCCCCACTTTCTTTTTAACTTCAGCATAAACATCATTTGTTCCTTGGCCCGCCTAAAAACTAAATGAACCTAGTTGCAAATTTCCATTACAAGTCAACCCATTTTGTAGCTCTACTACGCCCACATTATCTTTAACGCTTTGGCCCAACAATGTAGAGGTTACCTCCTGTTCTTTCTCCAGTTGACTTTGACAATTAGTACTAAAGTTCTCCTTATGGTTTGAGATCCTCTGATGCGTTGATTCAACAACATTAATTGTAGCAGATTTTCTTCCACGCTTCACATTATTATCATTGATTCTCCCATTAAAATCGCCATATATTACTTTTAAATTTGAAACCAGCCTCAAAGTTTCCTTATCTACCAGATTAGCAATATTATCTCCTATGATTTCGGGATTGTGCTTCCTAGAATTTCTTTCCAATTCCGAAAATTCCTACCTTGGTGTTTTTTCCAGTTGCAAACTTCTCTCCGTCGGACGCCTACCGGAATCGAATCGAGAATTTGTCCAAGGGAAAAGAGTACATTTTATTTTACTGTTTTGTGCACCAGTATGTTGCTCAGAGCTAGAACCACCCGATATCTTCTTCCCAAGTTGTTTGAAAGCCTCGCTTCCAACCACCGCAGCTTTCCTTTTCAGAGGCGAGGCTACTAGCCACAGCCCATACTGCTTCACTTCTTCTCCATCTACAATAACTTTTTCTTTACAACAATCTTGCTCTTCATGTCCCAATACACCACAGTTGTAGCAAAAAAGAGTAAGTCTCTCATAACTTAATCTACCATGAATAAACCCTTCTTCTCCATCCTCTACCCCTTCCTTCCCTTTTATCCGAACTGTTCTCCGTAAAGCCTTTATTGTATCTATAGCAACTCTTACCCTCAAAAAATTGTACCAGCCATCCATCTCCAGAGTTTGATCAATATCTACAAGATCACCAATTCGTTTCCCTATTTTCTCAGCCATATTTCTGTTCCTCCGCCCCAAAGGAAGATCATGAATACGAATCCAAAACAGAGCTTTTGTGAAGACATAGTCCTCCGGCTTTTAATCACCATGAAAATCAGCAAACATCAAAAGGTTTCGATCGAAAGACCAAGGAGATCCATCCACAACCCTCTCCTTATCACTCACTATGGAGAATTTAAAAGGGAATAGATTTTGTTCCAAACTAGCCATATTAACCGGTTTTGCCAGCTTCCATATATTTTTCATGGTATTCATAAGGGCCTGCTTGTTGAAAGGTCTCTCCGTGAGGAGTTTCCCGATGAGCCAAGGCTTCTCCCGATCATCATCTTGATCAAAATCCTGCTCTCATCTTCTGTGACATCGCCCGCTTCCTCCTATGTTAGTTTTATGTGTTTCCATCGATTCACCAATTCCTCCTCCATACCAACCCCCAATCTCCACCGAACACAAGAAATCCAATAAATCGATTGCAAAAGAAATAAAACTGAAATGAAAACTCGGAGAAAAAACTCAATCAACTCGACTGAAGGCACTAGACTCAACTTGACTACTAACTCACATAAGACACAGAACTCATCCTCTAGAACCCGGTTCTAAGTAGACTCTTATAACTTGAATTTTGTCAGTTTTCTAGATATGATATACTGATTTGCGCATTGTAAAAAAAAAAAAAGGCCTCCCATACTTGGGAGAGCTATGACTTAGGCTAATCCTATGATTGACAAAGGGGTAAATTCCATTGTGAGTGGTAACACTTCTTCCTTTCAGTATATGATAATTGGACCATTCTTGGGCCAATTAGGCTTATTTTGCATCGACTATACTCATCAGAAAAGTATATTGTATAATCAACATATAGATAGAAATCGGCATTAGCTTATTAAACAATCATATGAGTGGCACACAACACACACACAACCATAAGATAAATGACCGGTCGTCAGCAAATCATAAAAATAATAATCCCAACAATTACTAACTAAGAATAGCTAGGGCAAGTAGGGGTCGAACCCACAGAGAGATATGTTATTAATCTTTTTCTTAAAACAGGCAAATAAAATAAAGAGAATTTTTATAGTGAAATTAAATCTAATCAAACTAAAAATTAAAATTAACTAAGAAAACAATCAAGAAAATTAAAGAAAACAATTGATAAGAAAGTAGTGAATAAACTACCCTAAGCAATTTTGGCAAAGCTGATGCGGGTTGTCTTCTTAGAGACAATAATGGGAACTGGTTAGGTGGAACTTTTAGACATCTAGAAATGGCAACCAACTTCATAGCAAAATGTTATGCTTTAAAAGATGGACTCAACCTTGCACTCTCCCTTAACATTATGAAACTGTTTGTTGAATTAGATGCATCTATGTTTGTAACTGCAGTCACTTATAGCTCCTTGACTATCATGTATACTTGATGCCTGTCCAATTAACTATCATGTATACTTGATGCCTGTCCAATGGGGACTCATACACCATCACATTAATTTTCTCCATTTGATGCTCTTAATTAACTATCATGTATACATGATGCTTGTCCAACGGGGACTCAATCACCATCACATTAACTTTCTCCATTTAATGCTCCTTAACTTGGGGATTTTCATTATCTCTTTTTTTGAAAAGCCAAATGATTTTATTGATTTGCTATCAAAAGACCGCATACAACCAAGACCAAGCTCAAAATCAATTCCACAAACCATCACAAACCATAACAAGTAGAACCCCTCAAGTCTAAAGGACACAACACTAATAGAAAAACACAAAGAGGTCCTTATAATGCCGAGAAACAAAAAACAAAGTCACTCCAAGCCACGACTGCAACACCCTGACAAACATACACATCAAATAAAAAAGCAACTAATCTTCCTTGTCGATGCACAAATAAAAGTCCATCTCCAATTAACCCCTTTTCTATGCTAACTCAGCTTCACCATACATCTCATGGTACATTTTGCAACTCCAGCTAACAATTATTCATTTTAACGCGGAAAAGTCAGAAACGTCGAAACAAGATAAACCTTTTTTAGTATCGTTCTCCTCTTCCATTGATTTAAATTTCTCCAAGATCAAGCTTTCTTCATAATCAAAAGAAATCCCTAGCATCTTTCCTACCTCCCATGTAGCTTGAGCTTCCTTCATCAATGAGCGGTTCCTGTTTTTGAGATCACTATCAGTGAGTAAATCGTTAACGGCTTCCCCCAATTGATGTTTTGAATTCTTGGATTTAGAGTTCTTGGACTTTTTCTTATCTAATCTCTTGCTGCGTTTCTTAGTCTTTTCCAATAAGTTAGAAAACCAATCTTCCTCTATCTCCTCCTCAATATTTTCCAAGTTTCTAAATTTCCTAGTATCATTCACTTTATTCTTGAACGCCTCTTCAATCAACTGATGAGAATCTTCAGCCTTATCAAGGCTATTGCAACCATTTTGATTAGAAAAATTCTTGGTGAGTGGGAGTCCATCGGATCCCTTCAGCCCATTAGAACAAGTAGGCTCTATGATTGAGCCAAAAACAACCCTATTTTTATGCCTATTTTACTATGTTTTTAGACCCATTTATGCTTAATTATATGCTATTTTATTAATATTTGTGTATTTAGTTTTAAGTGATGTGAAATTGAGAAATTGTTATTTTTCACTATTTTTGGAGCTATTTTGATGACTTTTTACACAGATTTGAGCAAAGCAATTTTGAGCATAGATTTGGAAGATTCGAAGTTCGTGTTTGAAGACCAATTGAAGATTATTTGAAGATTTGAAGACTTTGAAGATTTATTTCAAGAGGAAGAATTGAAGAATTGGAGTTTTAATTGAAAACAAGTCATAAAGAAGCCCTCAAGCTTTGGTATTTATGGATAATTTATATGGGAAGATACTCAACCCATATAAAATATTAATTGGGATTTTAATTAATGACTCATAAATCCAAGGAAATACCAAAATCTCGTAGATTCCCGATTTTAGTCCTAACAGGATTAGGATTCAGGAGCAGGTTTGGTAGAAAATTCATAACTTTCTGCTCAGACCTCCGTTTGAAGCCCATGAGTACTCGTTGGAAAGCTAACTCCGAGATCTACAACTTTCTTTTGAAGTCCAAGACCCAGTTCTGCCGTTTTCAAGTCCGAAAATGCCGTTGAACTTTCTGCACGAATTCAGCAAAATTTCAGGATCCTATTTTAACTTGGATTCTACTCTAGGATGACTTTTAATCCAACTTGAACCCCAAGTTAGATCCTAAAACCGGCCTAGACTCCTTTCCAAGTTAGGATTGGAATTCTTAGGGTTAGTTCCACTATAAATAGGCACCTCCTGTATCACAAATCACACACCAATTCACATAATTCTCTTTAGATTTATTTTCTAGTTTTTCTTCTAGTTTTTAGGCAAAGGGTGCCGCCACCCTCTCTAGCTATAGGGTGGTGCGGCATACCTAGGTTTTTGTCAAGGAGATTTCGCCCCTTCTAGTTCTGTAAGTTATTTTCCCGAATCCATGAGTAGCTAAATTCTTAATACTTCTGATCCTTTGGTGAATTTAATCAATTAAATATGGTGAGATTTCTGATCTTATAATTTGATATTTTATTCTTGATAGATAGCATGTAAAACTCTGTTATAATTCTACAATCTTGATCTTTATTGATTTATGTGGCCAGTAAAGAGGTAATTTGAGAGATTTTTGGCTAGATCAAATAGCGGATTGACGTTCATGTTTGATCGTATGTAGCAAATTAGCTGCGCTTGACGGCGGGTTAATTGGGTTTGCATGTCAGCGATCAGATTTATCTGGTTGTTGTATGGTTTTATTTATTAAGTATGTGTGAAAGAATTAATAAAACTTAATGCTTTGAATCCTAGCAAATCTTTAAGGCTTTACGGCTAATTGATTAGTTAGGAGGAAAAAGGGGTAATTTAAGGCTTGACGGCTAATCTTACCTAAATAGCATGTTAGGGTTTTCCCTAGGTCAGTTATCATCTTGAATTTAATATTGAATTTATCTTTTAAATCAAGGACTCATAATTAATTTGATTGTTTTCTACCATTGGTGAAGAAGTATATCCTTAATTATTGTTTTCTTTCGTATCTGCTATAGACTTAGATTTAATTTACTTTGTTTTGTTTTCTAGTTTAATTGTTTTCTGTTTAATTGTTTTCTGTCAACCTCTGTTTTTTGTGTTGTTTTTGAGAGATTTTAAGGTTTAAATTTTCGGATAAAATCTATCACCCTTCTCTGTGGGATCGACCCATACTTGCCCTATCTACTTAGTTAGGAGTTTGTTGGGATTTTATTTTTATGATTGTTAACGACCGATCACTCTACCAACTCAATATTAACTTGTTCTTCCCTTTCATTGCCATAAATAATCAATTGGCCCTTATTAGAATCAAGCCCAATTAGCTCCATATTTGTCTCTTGGACTGCCTCTTCTAATTCCTCCAAAGACTAACCATTGGGCCCAATTGATGTATTCGGAACCTCCATTCCTTTCCCGACATAAACCCTTCCTACATTAACATCATCGTTGATTAATATATCATTCCCCTTTTCCCCTGTATGATCACCCTCTATATTTAATGGCTCAATATTTAAACTGTAATTAGTAAAATTAACTATCACCCTCTCACCACTTTCGACGACAATAGCTAGAGAAACATTAAAGTTCTCTACATTAAAAGAATTCTCCACACTTTTCCCAAAACCACCACCTCCTGCATGAGCTTGTTTTGAGAAAATTGTTTCAATCCCCGAAGGAGAATTTGAAATTGAAAAATTCATCAAACTTCTTTCACCATCCAACGGTTTCACAACTGCAACATTTAATCCATCATTAAATGCAACTAAATTACCTTCCTCGTTTGATGAGAAAGCCACTGTACGATGGGATGCCGATGAGGATTCCGAGCTCGACTCTCTTACGAACTCCGGCACCATTTTTGGGACAGACTCACTGCTAGTTACAGAAACCAATATATTGAAACTAACCTCACAAGCTTTAACATGAATTGTTCTAAGGATATCAGTCTTATTGTCCACCTCAATCATTAACCAAGCTGCTACTAGAGAATTTCTGGATCTGGTAATGTCAACAATTTGAAGAACTCTCCCCCATCCTTCTACAATTTTCGAAAAAAACTCCTCATGCCACAGAATCAATGGAACATCCTCTAATTTTATCCAAACTTGATGTTGCCGTTCCACCTTATCCTCCATCCAAGGAGTTACACTTGAAAACAATTTCTTAAACATGCCACTGTAATCTTTTAAATATCCATCTCCTCTTTAGATAATATGGTGATCAATATACACTTATCACACAAGGGACTAAGAATCACACTGACTCTTGATTGATAAGTTGCTCATTTATAACTTTGTAGTACACCACATCCTTGAGCCTTCCAATGGCACTTCTTTGTAACTAGTCTGATATTTGAGATGGGATATTGACTTCCACAATCACCTCTTTGCTTGACTTTCCTGATGAAGTACAGATTATGTCCTCCATATATTGCTCATCTGGCTTTTTCTCCATCAAAGATCTCTTGTCTTCAGTGTCTTTTGCATTGATCTGCCCATTATCACATCTTTGAACGACCTTTGACCATTTGTGGAAAAGTTGCCTGGATAAACCCCCTGATTGAGAGTATGTACCATCTTACCAGAATCAACGGTAAGCCTCCTACTGTTGAAAGCCTTCCGAACCGTGATAATTCTGCTGTCGATACATCTCTTGTTCCCTTCTATAATAGCCTTTTCTGCCTCCTCTAATTTTCTATATCTCACAAAAGCAAATTTTGATTGAAAACTGTTCCAAGAGCCTTGATTTTTGTTGGGCACAAAAAGGTCAACCACCACCCCATACTCACTGAAAATCTTCCACAGTGTCCCAAGAGTTGTTTCCTTATGGAGATTACCGACAAACACCGAATGAAAGCATGCCCTCCAGTCGACTCTTCTGCCTGTTCTGGCCTTCGTATCCATTGCAGTTCTGAATAACTCAATGACAGCAGCACAACGATTCCACAGAGTTATTTTCCTCGTCCATCCTATCTTATGTTTTCTTTGATAACAAAAAGCTCCTTTTCATTGTACATCACATGGCAATATCACTCTTCCGGTTCCTCGCTTAGAGGGGTAACAGACTATATGTGGATTACCCTGATAATCCGCTTGCCTTAGTTAACTCCGCAAGGTGTTGGGTCCTGAGGATTTTCATTATCTTGCTTAAAAAAACTCAACATGTTAACTATCAACGTAATCTTCGTTAATTTTCTCCTCCATTTGAAAAAGATTCATTAACCCCATTCACCCATTCAGCGACCTCCTCCTTTCTCGTAAATACACTTTCCTCCAAATCTTCCTGATTTTACGCAAGCACATTAAATCAATTTCCATGAGAATTCTCCCCTACAATCTCGGAGGATTTCCTTCCTTTCCTACTAGGATTCTTCCTCTGCCACCGCCCAACGAGCAGCCATGGTTCAAAATCTTCTTGCGGTCTGTCAAGCTTTTTCCAATTCACACCTTACTTAGACACATCCATGGCTACCAGATTGACTTTCTCATGACAATTGTCCATTTGATGGCTGACTATACCACAACCAAAACATACTGTATGTATTGCTTCGTACTCAACAACTTGTACCAACCCTCCAATGCGAACTTTGGACACTAACGGTTTATTGAGATCCACCTCCACACAAATATGTGCGAATTTACCCCGGATTGCCAGGATAGTATTACCATCGAATCTCAAAGGTTTATTGTTAAATCTCTTAATCTCCATAAGTTCTTCCTCTTGAAAGTATTCAATCGGTAATTCCAACAGCCGCACCCAAACAGCCGTTGTACCAAAGGAGGCGGAGGAAGGTTTAAAATTTGGTTTCCATCGTTGCTCTAATATGTAATGATACAAAATCTTCCAAGGGTCACGAGTATGGGATCTAACCATATCACCGTTCATCTCAAATTTTATAATGAAGAATCCTTGACCAAGATCAATAAAAAGCATATCACCTTCCAGAAGCCACAACTTAACGAACCTAACCCGCATTGTGGTGAAATGGACAGCCTTCCTAAGTAACTTGATGATCAAAGATGATGCCAAACTTTCTGAGAGCCTTCTTCCGCTTCTTGTTCACCCTCAAACAAGGAATAGTTGTGTCTAAATCAGTACTATCCATAGTTTCATCATTTTCCGAAAGAATCACTTTGCCATTTGCTCCCTGCTGGATCCGCTGCTCCTCATCAATTCGGTTCCCTAGAAGATTGTCCTCGAAAGACACTGGTGTCTCTTACACCACTGAGACATCCTCCTCCTGCTCCCCAAGGGCCTTAATCTTCTTCGTACTACGTTCGAGATTATCAGTTTTCTCCATCGTGAGCAACTCACCTTAAGTGAGAGCAACCATTGCCAACAATATCTTATCAGGGGAACAATAGGGTATTCAGGAATGATGGCTTAAGGCAAGAAGGTTAGAATTAAGTCCTACTTAATGTTGCAATTGTGGTCTAATTTTAAAAGGAATGTGTTTGGATTAACATTTATACTACTTGTTCATGATGCGGTTTCTCTTGATTAAGAAGCTTGGATGGTGGAAATTCGTCATATTTTTTGGAAAGGCAAAATGTGTGTTGATTTCTTAACTAATTTGATCCAGGATTGTGATTGAAGATTGACCATACCGAGCTATTTCTATAAATAATATTGTTCCTCTTTTCTTGAAAAAAAGAATCTTAACTTTTGTCTTATTATCAAAATGTTGTTTCAAGGATTTTTTTTGGCCATCATAGAAATGTTGTTTCATGGATTACACAATTCATGCATAACCTACTTGTTATACAAAGAAAGAGAATAAAAGATAAACACTAAAACATTCAAAATTCATTAAAAAAAATAATAGAACACTAATAATAGAAGAACAAAACAGGCATGGGCTTGAGTTCTTTACTAAAATCCAGTGGTGGGATTGAGAAGGCATGGGCTTTTTCAGGAGATGAATTCAATTCAATAAAATTGAAACAGGCCACTAAACCAGCCCAAAGTGCTATGAAGAATTTGTACATATTTACATACACAAAAAATGAGAAAATGAAAAAAATGATTAAAGAGCAAACCCCATAAAATAGAGAGCAAGCCCATTGAATGTGGAAGCCCACTTTCTTTTTATTTACGTGCTTGTATTTTCTTTTTTTGTAATCCAAATTTGCTTTGCTTTGCTTTGCTTTGCCCCATGAAAGAAGAAATTGGAAACAGTGAAAGGGTGAAAGAAGATGGGAGTTATTGTCCAAAGCTTCAAACAAGAATAATATTATTCGGCTTCGAGTAGTATATTTTATCCATTTCAGATTTCACAAGTAAAAAATATCATATCGTCTCCAGCCTGAAACGACAAATCGGTAGTCGTACACACTCAACTTTGCATCTCTCTCTTTCTCTCTCCAATTTTCCTCTTTTTGTTCATTGAAAGTTGAAACATCTTTCTTTTCAGTTTTCCCCACTGTGTAAAGGAAACTACTCCTACCAGCTACAAAACAAAACCATAGACTTAAAAAAACTAAAGCAAAGCAATGAAGCCACATTTTTCTCGGATTCCGCGCTCCATACAATAGTACTAAGCAAAGCAAGAATAATACAACACTCTCTACTAACCCCTGGAAAAATTAATCATTAAAATACAAATCCTTCTTTCAACTTCCATTCTCAGGCTCCTTCCCCCATGTCTTCTTCTTTCATTCTTACCTCACTAAAAACACTTCATTTTTAACAAAGTTTAAAATTTTTCCCTCATTTCCATTTTCCCCTTTGCTAGTTTGTAGTAGTTGCAACATTTCTGCACTGGGTAAGTTTACTTTTCCATCATACTTTTTGCTCTATGTTTCTTTTTGGGGTTCCCAAGAAAATGCTGAGAAGAAGAAGACAATTCCTTTTTCTTCCATTGTATGTATGTTTCAACTGAGGGTTTTGTTTTTGTTGTTGTGTTTTTCCTGTTGGTAATGTAATGATGTTACTTTTGAACTTCTTTTTGCCTTTGAAACTGATGAAGGGTAAAGCTTCTTTTTCTAATGAGTTGTTAGTAACTTACCTGTGCTCAATGTTCAATTCAGGAGCTTTGTAATGGCAGCCTGCCAGTCTTTATCCGTTTTTTAAAACATTTTCTATGTAAAGGAAATCGAATCTAAAAAAGGTGTTCTTTTTGGTCTCTTTAGTCCTTTTTCCTTGAAAACTGGGTGATCTTTTCTTTGTTTTTTTAAGCTGCATCATGTTCTTGTGCTGGGGGTGACTAAGGGTGCTTTGAAATAGTTTGAATGTGAGGCGTTTTTATCTGCAATACTTGTTTCTCCGTTTCTCCTGCTAAAAGAGTTCTTTACTTTATTTGTTCCACAGAAAAAAAAAATTCCTGAGAGACAAACGGGTTAATACTACTTACCTTGTGTTTTTGGCGCAAGATAAACTAAGGTTTGACCAGCATTTGAAATCATTTTCTTCTAAATTTTGAACCCCACTCACACTATGTTTTTACTTTTCTATTCTCCTAATTTCCCGGCATCAATGGAGGAAAGTTCACCCGCTAGATTCCTATAATGCCCTCATGTAGTGTTGAAAATTAGTTCCCAGTTAGCAAGGGAAAAGTATGAAATAAGGGTACTTTTATGTAAATTTGTCTGTTTCTAGCCCCTTTAGCTGTAGGTCCCTTGTGACTATAATAATGTCCAATGACCATTATCAAAGGTAGAATTTGCGGTAGCATTGAATGGTGGTAAAGATGAAGAGTTGCTGTAACTGTCTGGTTAATTAGTGGGATTTAGCTTCTTCTTTGACCTTTTCTTGCAGATATTGTTTTTACTAGTGCTTTGGTTTTTGGTACTACTCCATATCTTTTGCCTTTATGGCTTCATCTTTTGATGATAAGGAGTAACTCAGTTACCCCATTTTTCATATGAGCTCATTAAATGTTTTCATGCATATTCACATTGGATTCTTCTGTGATATTTTTTCCTCTCATCTGTTTACAGGCTTTGTGGGTCAGGGAAGCATTGAAGTAGTGGAGGATAAATAAACTTGACTTGTTTTTTTTAACTTTGTGACCAAAGGGACAAAGGGTCTTTAAATTATGCAGACTCCTAAAGCAAGGTAACTTGCTCTTCTCTTTATGACTGCTCATTTCTTCCCTTATTACAGGTTTTCTTAGTTTGTTTCCTGGATGCATTTATGTTGTTATTCTTGAGAAGAAAAAATATAGTTTGAATTGTTGTTCTGTCATTTAAAGCAATGTTTAGACATAATGCTACCTAATCTTAGGTGTCAATCCTTTTCTTTTTGTTACCATATATGATCATCTGGGTGGTTTTGTCCAATGCCTAAGGAGTCTGGTGAAGATCTTTGCTGGGGTTTCTTTGTTTCTCACTTTCCAATCTTTCATTCTTTATCTTTTTATTTTTATTCTTTTTTAAGGAATTCTTCTATCTTTTCAAATTGGCTTTGGGTTTTCTTCTTTGGTTATATTGTATTTGCACCGTTCAAAAAAATTTTGTAAGAGTTCCACTGTGCAGCTAAAGTTGAGGGTCCATACTCCATATTGTCTGGTAACCGTTTTGAGCTGCAGTCTCTTTCTGCTTGAAAGTAAAATATTTTGTTTTTGTCTCCTTACAGAACTAAACTTTGTTTGTGGTTTATCATATGTTTGAGGCCGTTTGCCGATTTCTTACATTGTTTATTGTATTCTCAGTAATCTGCTTTTTTCATAAAGGAAAAGGGTTGTCTACAATTCAAACCTTTGGCTGTTGGTGTTTTACCTGATTGACATGGGGGCCTTTACTTGTAAGCTGGGTCCAAAATTTTGGGATTAACCTGTCTTCTTGTCTACTCTGTAAATTATTCATGATAAGAAAATTTATAAGTGTGTGGTACTTCTTACCAGTCATTCTAGTAGAATAATATGGTGCTTCTTAAACCAAATCTGAAATCTTTTTAACCAAAATTTCCCCACTTACAAACACCAGGGTAAGGTCTGGTGGTTCCTCAACTTGGTCCCTTCTTATTTAGTTTGTCCAGCCGGGGGGATTTTTCTAACCCACTCATTCTTATATAGTTTGGTAATCCATAATCAACTTATTTTTGTTCTTATATGGCTCATAACTGCTCTAACTCTAAACAGATTAATTGAAGATTGGTTGTTTAACTCAGGAATGGGTTCGGTTCTTGTGTCTTTTGACTTGGACTCTTGGAGAGTGTATATTGCTTTTGTTCTGGTGTGCGGTAACATTATGCTGTTAAAACTGGGGGAGGGTAGAAAAAGAGAGAGAACTTTTAAGTCAATGTCTCAATGTACAGAAAACTGTTCTTTTCTGACTGCTCATCAATGTAAATCAAAATCTTGTCTACCTATTAGCATATGGAAATCGTGTGCTCTGAAAGTTTTTAGGTTTGTCATAATGTTGGTTTAGTTGGTCCAGACTCCAGCCACCATGGGTTAACTATCCTAAACTATCAGTTAACTATCTAACATGAAACTTCAACTGAATTTAACTGTCAGTTAACTATCCTAAACTAGTGGAATGTGAAATGTCATCTTCAAGTCTTTGATTTTGATCATAATATGCTTCTCATCCATACCTGTGCTTGACAGAAATGGATCCTCGGAAGTTCCACAAAGGGTCTCACCTCGAGCTGTTCGTCAACTCAAGCCTACCACACTAGACACTGACGCTGTATCTACTTCAAATCCAGCTAGTAGAACTTCAAAAGAGAGAAGCCCAAAAGTGGTTGAGCGGCGTTCACCTAGAAGCCCTGCGTCTGAGGTATACAAATTAGAGGACAAAAGCACGCTCACGTGCGCGAACACACACTCCCACAGTAATTTAGGCCTTTTTTTCATGCAAATTGGCAATTTGTTGATCTCATGAGTGGTGAAGTGCTTCCTTTCTCCCTTTAAAATGTGATCCATTTTTAAATATGAACTGATACTTTCTGTGTTCAGTATCTTGCAAATGGGTTCATCTTCCAAGTTGCTATTATGTCAATGATAGAATTAGGTGAAGCAATTAATTTTGGTAGTTGGGAGAGAGGATATAGGAAAGAAAATTTGTTATTTCCTTCGAGTAATTCTTTCCAATTTGGTTATGGATGCAGGTACCCATTAGCCTCTCATAAACATCCCATTTTGAAATTAAAAGTAGAATTTAGCACTTATAGATGTTGCTCTTTGAATACTATGAAAATATTTAATCATATCCTTTCTTCTTGCTTCAGAAAAAGCGCCCTAGCAGAATATCTGAATTAGAGGCACAGGTTTCACAGCTTCAAGAAGAACTAAAGAAGGCAAAGGATCAACTAAATTCATCTGAATCATGCAAGAATCAAGCTCAGCAAGATGCCGAGGAGTCCAAGAAGCAACTGTTGGCCATGTCTGCGAAGCTCGAAGAGTCCCAAAAGCAGCTTCTTGAGCTGTCTGCTTCTGAGGAAACTCATGTTGTTGAGCTTCAAAAGATCTCACAAGATCGGGATCAGGAATGGCAATCAGAGTTTGAAGCTGTCCAAAAGCAGCAGTCTCTTGACTCAGCTGCTCTGCTCTCTGCTGTGAATGAGATTCATAGACTTAAGGTTCAGCTTGAAATGGTGGCTGAATCCGAGGCTGCACAGACCAAGCAAGCAGAATCAGCACATTTGGAGCTGCAAAGCTTGAAAGAAAACCTGGTAGAAACTCTTTCTCTCGTAGAAAACATGAAAAACCAACTAAAGGATAGCCAAGAATCAGAAGCTCAGGCCCAAGCATTGGCTAGTGAAACCCTGCTACAACTAGAAGCTGCAAAAAAGACTGTTGAGGCACTTAGGTCAGAAGGCATGAAAGCTGTTGAAGCATACAACTCCATTGCTTCAGACTTGGACCAGTCAAGGGAACGTGTTCATTCACTGGAAGGACTTGTTAAGAAACTAAAGCTAGACTTACTTGATGCTAGTGGCAACCCCTCCCTCGAGTCTGATGATTGTATTGTTGTTGAGCATCAAGCTGAAGAAACAGGAAAAGCTGAGGAATCACACCATCTTGAAGCAGAGATTTCTTCTTTGAAATCTGAGGTGGGACGATTAAGATCTGCTCTCGAAGCTGCTGAGATTAAATGCCATGAAGAAAACATCCAAAGCACTGTCCAGGTGAAGAGTGCTCATGAACTGGTTGAACAGATAAAATCTGAAGCAAGCTTGAGAGAGGCTGAGCTGTTAGCTGACATTAAGAAAGCGAACTTAGATATTGCTGACTTGAAGGCAAACCTGATGGATAAGGAAACTGAGTTGCAGGGTATTTCTGAGGAAAATGAAGAGCTTCATATGAAGCTTGATAAAAACCTGTCACGACAGCGAGAATTGGAACTTGAAAATGAACTTAAGGTATTGAGGGAAGCTGTTGTTGATCTGAAGGGAAATATGATGGATAAGGAGACTGAACTCCAAAATATATCGGAGGAGAATGAGATGCTCAGATTAGAAATCAGTAAAAGGGATATGGACAAAGGTAAAACAAATGATAAGGTTACTAGTGAGCTAGAGATGGCTAGGGCTGCAGAACGAGAGGCTATTATGAAGCTTGGGCTTGCAATGGAGGAGGCAGATAAGAATAATAGGAGAGCTTCCAGGGTGGCTGAACAGCTTGAGGCTGCTCAGACTGCCAATTCCGAAATGGAAGCGGAGTTGAGAAGATTGAAGGTGCAATCTGACCAGTGGCGCAAGGCTGCAGAAGCAGCTGCTGCAATGCTTTCAGCAGGTAATAATGGGAAGTTTATGGAGAGAACTGGTTCACTGGATAGCAATTATAATCCGGTTACTGGAAAAGTTGGCTCACCCTATGGTGAAGATATTGATGATGATTTGCTGAAGAAGAAAAACGGGAATGTGCTAAAGAAGATTGGGGTCTTGTGGAAGAAGCCACAGAAATAGAACACCATGAGGCATGCTAAACAAACTTTTGCCAGAACTTGATAGCTTCTATATTTTCCACCTTACTATTGTTTCTCTAACCAAGTTTTCTCCCCTTCTTTGGACAGATCCTTCGGCTACCGGGACCAGCCATGTCCTTTTTGCTGTGAAGTTGACAATGAGCACTTTTTGAAGCCTAGTTATTTACCTTGTCCCATTTTCTGTGGATATATGTAAAATGCAGTGTCGCACCTTACCTTCTAAAGTAGTGCTTACCTGATCAGACCCTTTTCTTTTACCTGCTTGACAATGCAAGTTGTGATTTTGGATTTGGATTCCATAGCTATAGCCTGTTAAGCTGCTTGCTTTTATATATATATATATATATATGTCCCTCATGAAATTCAGTAGCCAAGTCCAAACATGAATGATGCAACGATATGTAGTTCTTAGTAACTTGTAGTGCAAACATTTGCTCCATAATATATGGAGCCAGGCGGCCAGCCTACTTGATGAAACATATTTTGGGTTTACTTATCTTGGCATTATTTGCGTATCAGTATGTTTCTGGTTTAATTACACAATGCCATTGCTCAGACTGTTAAAATTTAATGCCTCTTTAGGATTAAATTAATGAACACTGCACTGCAAGCTTCTGTTTACGCTGATTGGGCATTTTTTTTTCCTCTTCCCTCTAATGAACAATGGCTAAACTGCCTAATATTCTTTTATTGCTAGTATATTCTTAAGCCTGAAGTTGAACCTTGTAACTTGAGATTTGGACAAGGGAATGCAAGCAAAAACGCCTCCCTCCCCTCTATATAGAGCTAAATCTATCTTATTGTCTTGTTTGCCTACTTTCAATTTTTATTATTATTATTATTTTGTTACAAGGGTGAAGGGATCAGTATAATAAGACCCAAATCTTCTTTAGCATTTTCCCATTTTACTCTTAAAAGTCACTTAGGAAAAAAAAAAAATGTTCGCCCTATATAGCATTAGGTGGTTGAATTGAAGCTTGGGAAGATATTGTCAGATGTTAATCATATGCAGCTCTTGGGATTCTGACATAAACAAGCTTGAACATTGTTCAATGTTAATAATGTTCACGGACTTGAGAAGAAGAAGAAGAAGCAAGATTGGGATTCCAACTCCCAACTCCCAACTCGTGTCTTTTTCTTCCAAGTCTAACACTACAAATACATACAAATATTTAGTTACTTGGACAGTTGGACTTGAGTTTGGATATCTGACACAAATTTTTGTCTAAATCTTTTGGTTTGTCTTTTGCTTAGCATTAATCTCAAATGGTAGGAGCCCAATAATTGATATCTTCTTGGGCCCAGGAATAAGACGTTAATCGTCTTAGCAATCATATATAAAGCCCAAGTTGGAAAAACATAACAAAACAAATAGCCCAAAGATTTAGAATTCCAGTTCGTAGATATACCCAAAAAAAAAATTCCAATTCCTCCTCTTATTAGATTGGAGCCAGTGCCACTATCCCCAAAAGATGAAGTATTTTGAAACAATCTTCTCAGAATCAGATGTACGTTGTCCATTTATATTTTATATGCTACTACTAAGTTCAATTTTACGGATTTTGGCCAAGAAAAAACCTTGTTTTTATAACACTTAGGTCCTGTTTGTTAAATTAAGTACTGAAAATTTAAGCACTTAATCTTTATGACTACTGAATTTAATATTGAATTTGTGGTGAAAAAATTGTTTGATAAGTTACTTAATGTGAGATGTAAGAAAAAAAAATTTGTTGATATTTTTGTATGAAAATATTTTAAAAAATACATTGGTAACAATTAAAAAGGAAAGAATTATTGATAAAAGGAAAGAATATAACATTAATGTTTAAATCTTTCCATAAATAATATTGTTGAATAGAAAAAGTAACCTTAGACCTACTTTTTATTTCCAATACTTTTTCATTGAAAACTTTAAATTAAGTGATCTTCTAGCATTGATTATTAAACGCATTGAAAAAATTAAAGAATTGAAATTTTTCATTTTCAATAGTTTGAAAATTTTCAATGGTTTATCAAACAGCCCCTTAGTGCCAATTTAGCAAGGGAAATAACCTTGTTCATGACAAGTAGAAGATAAGTTAGTGCCAATTTAGCAAGGGAAAAAACCTTGTTCATGACAAGTAGAAGATAAGTTAGTGCCAATTTGCCTAACTTATTTTACAGCTTTTCTACTGAATAAAGGTTAAGCCGGTCTAAATAGAAAATCCACGAGTGTTTTTCAAAAGCAATTCTCAGTTGTTTTTTAATAACAAGCAGAAGTTCCAAATTGAAACTTCTTTCCATAAACGCTTTTAAGCAGAATTTATATCAATAGTTAAGTTAGGCCAAACAGACATTTGAAAAGGAATAATATGTTTAATAATTTCATGCGATATCTTTAAACCGAAGAAACTGATGATATTTTAAAATCTGAGAGCTCATCAGGTTCGAATCAGTTTCACCTTGTATATGTGTGATGATCAATCCTGTCTAGTCTAATTTGATTAATATATGGGGTTTTTTTTATTTATTTATTTTAGTTTAGATTAGTTTGGTTGCGATTTTATTTGAAATTCCTATGTATTTGTAATTGTAATCTCCCTTGAAGCTTATAATCGGGATTGAAATCACAGCATGAAGAAATTACTAATTATGGAGTGTCCAAAATTCCAGTTTTACAAGGCATATGGGTGTGAATGATGTAACATGAAAGTTGATTGCTGCGTCATGAAAGGTAAAGTAGCCCTTGTGATCCATAGCTACCAAGACAAGAAAACACATAATTATATTTAACCAATTTTTTTTTTCTTACCCTCTCGTTGTGGACGAGATAAGCATATTGTCAAAAACTGCTGCTCGAAATGGATACTTAACAATAAAAACATCACCTTTATATTTTAATCAAAAGTGGAAGACACCCAAAATCCAAAGTTTCCCAGATGGAATATATTTATTTATACTCCAATTAAAATCCAAATTCTTGAGTTGTTAAGACGCAATTTCAAGGGAAAAAGATAGGCCTTGTCCACACTCCAATATCATATGGAAGACAAACAAAAGATTACGAAATTTTGAGTAATCAAGAATCACATGGGACAGTGATTTTCAAATATCCTACAAGCCATTGTTCACAAATGTACTTTCTGTTTTTCTTCTCATTCATTATATACATTTTGTCTTCTTTGGGAGTTGAATGATTTATTTGGCTTTATTTACCTTACCTTACACGCGAAATCAATTTCTTTAACTAATACGTATTTTTAACAAGGAAGATATCGAACATGGGAATGGGATACAACTTAAATCTTTTACCCTTTTGTACGAATGAGTAGTACTCCTATTATTTTTCCATGAAACCTACAAAGATATACAGGTCAAATCTGTCCTTTCATAGATGTACTGTGACCAAGGATAATCTGCAAATACACAATTAATGTTTTCAAATTCATCACTTTCTCAAATCCCAAATCCTAATGTCATGATTATTATACTACTTCATTAATTAATTATAATTCAAACATATGAGGTATATTATACAATGTACAACCATAATCCCATAATCCAACCATCCCACTCGATCGTATTTAAAGTCCAAATCATGTCAATATTTTATTTAGTACACAATGTTTTTAAGCCAATTTCTGACAATTCCCTCACGCCCATATCTTAACTTAGATTTGGTGTGGGTGACAGAAGAAGAAAATATCCATCCCGAGATTAGTGCTTTCATGTCTAACTCTAAATTTTATATTATTATACTATATATAGTCTATATACTTGACAGAATATATATTATACTAGTACTAGTAGTATGGATTAACAATGTGGCAATTAAATAATCTGGTGTATTATAAATATTCCAAGAATCTACCTGAAAGTAAGAAGAAGCAATGATGGTAGAATATCTAGGAAACACCAACTGATTCAAAATCCAAAGTCCTGCAACTAACCAACTTTAAATTCTTCACACAGTTCAGACTGCACAGACCATGAAACATCACTCTCAACTCATTCATTCTTTTCTCCAAAATGGAATTCCATATTAATAATTTTTCATCTGAGAGTGCCTTAATTGGTTACCAAACAAATTTTGAAATATCATTACTTTATCCACCAATAATAGAATGAAATTGGAATTAATTTAGAAAAAAAAACACAAATTAATGGGAAATGTAACTGATGATTCTGGTGAATCAAATCTTCCTAACACAAAAAAAACTCAAAAAAAGAAGAGATTAAAAAACTGAAATATGATCAGTTTTGATATCAGAAGAAAACTCTCTATGCCTTTGGTTGCTTCTTGCAGACATTTAAAAAGAAAAAAAAAAAAAAAGAACACTCCATTTGTTTGTCTACATTAGAGGGCTATTAAGAAGTCCATGCCAATTAGAAGAATTGAGTCCATTCCAGCTTTCTCTTCCTGAATCAAGCTCCCCCAAGTTATTATTACCAATATGATTATGATGATGATCTCCATTAAGCTGCCATGGCAAACCCCATAAAATTCTACTCTCACTTTGATGATCTCTTCCATTACAAAACTCTTGCTTCATTGTTGTAACTGTCACAGCTGTTGTTGTTGCATTGCTGCAGCTGCCACTGCTCATCTCTTCACTGTAATTATTTGGTAACATCATTTCTCCATTATTGTCCACTACTTCCCCCATATTGTTGTCATGATTCCCAAACCCATAGTAGAAATTCTGAAAATTACTGTTGTGGGTTGTTCCCAGAAACCCATTTCTGAGTGCATCAAGAAAGGCAGGACTATTTGCAGCAGCTGATCCATTGAGGCTAGGGTTGCCAAGAATATCACAATGGGAGTCATGAGTTGTTAATGCTGGGTTTCCAAGAATAGAAAGTTCATGATCATCAAACCCTAGCTGCCCACTGGATTGCTTTTGGAGCCTAGCAAAGGCAAGGCTAAGGTCATTGGTGTCATAAGTCAAAGGAGGGAGGGTAGTGATCAAAGGGTTGGAATTGGGTTGATCTTGGGTCCTGATCTTTGATGAAGAGGAAGATCTTTTGTTCTTCCTGCACCCTCCACCCACTGGAACATTCCTAAGAGTGCCTCCTTTGGTCCAATACCTCCTGCAAGACTTGCAGAAATACCTAGGCTGAGAAAGGCTGTAGTTGTTGTAGTAACAGAATTTGGTGTTGGTGGAATCACATCTGGGGCATTTCAGAGCTTGTTCTGGTTGAGGCCTTGCTTTCCTCTCTTGCTGTCCTTTTGATGAGCAACCCAGCATGTTTTCCAATGAAGAAGAGTTAGGCATCTCCATCTCCTGAAGAAAGAAATTCAGAATATATATGATATATTAGACCAAATTGCAAGAATTAATTGATAATGTTCATACATATATACTTCAAATATTTGGTATAATTAATAAACACATGCTTATTTTTGTTTGCCGACACTTCACTTGAGGTATATATATACTAGCTATATGGAAGATGGTATCATTAGTGGAGTGGGGGCTTTAATTCAAGTTTCTTTTCTAATCTTTATTTAATTACAAAAATTGATTGTCTGGAAATAAAAGCATGGATATATGAGAAGAAATTCAGGGTTGAAGTTGCTATATAGGATTGTGTATATCATGATGACAATTTTGTGTTTCCTATAAGTTTTCTTATTAAACCGGAAGAAAGAAGCATGTAGAAGAAGGATCTCATCTTATGAATCAAGACACCCAAAATACAAGTAAAATTGTATACTAGTTTGAATCAAAGTTGAATGATGAAAAAAGGGCTAGAGTTAGACCAACACGAAGCTCAACAATCAAATTACTATCTACTTAATCGATCCTTGTGCTGGTTTAATTTTCTTGAGAAACAAGAAGTGGTAGTCCTATAGTCATATTAATTAATTATAAGTGAATTAAGATGACATCTTCTTTGTGAATATTCAGACAACAAAACCCAAAAAAGGAAAGGGAAAGAGCAAAGAAAAAAAAGGGTAAAGTTGAGTTTGGATAGCAATTGATTACATGATTAAACATAAAAATAAGATTTGTTTTTGTTGTAGAAATATAATTATATATACCTGGTTATGTCCGGTTGAAGGATCCATCCATGCAACAAAAAAGAAAGCAAATCCAACACAGAGAAGAAGAAGTAGGTAGAAAATAGAAAAGAAGAAAAAGAGAAGAGTACTTGTTGAACTCTAAAGTATGGTATAAGAAATTGAGAAGTGAAGAAGAAAGAAATTTAATACAAAGGGAGAGAAATGGGTTATGAGTTTGAAGTCATGCAAAAGCAAAGTGAAGAGGAAATAAGGACACCTCTCCTCTCTTCATATATAAAGCAAAGCAAAAGCAAAAGCCAAGCCAAGCTAAGCTAGAGAGAGAGCAAAGAAATTAGTTTTGCTTTTTTTTTTTTTTTTTTAAAGGGATAGAGAGAGAAATATTAGAAATGTAATGATGAGTTTCCCGTACAAGATGTGATTGGCTTGCACGCAGAGAATGCTTTTATAAGTTTTATTTATAAAAAAATTAGAAAAAATAAAAAAAATCATCCCAAAAAATCCTTTCTTTTTTTATTTTATATAATATATAATTTCAGTTTCTTTCTTCTGCAACGGACTCTGATTGAGAGTGAGAGAGAGAACGCGAGAAAGAAAAACCTAGCTAGCCCCCCATTGCCCTTTGCCCTTTGCTCTTTGGGGCTCTTGAGTCTTGTCTTTGGGTGGGACCCTTTCTCGCGTGGATGCAACTATACCGTGGGGTCCACCCCCCCAAGTTGAGGTCCCCACCTCCCACCCCCCACCACCACCATGACCCAGACCACCACACCCAGGCTCCTGCTGCAGTTACCCCTCCCAGCGCCAACACCAAACTAGACTGCGTCTCTCTCTCTCCCTCATCTAATTCTTCAATCTATATTTTGCTATAAACACGAGTTATAACATTTTTCGACTTTGAGTTAGACTGTGTCCAGTAAAAACGGTGTGGTAGTGATGTGATTGACAGTGTCTAGTAATTGTATAAATGAATTTACTCTATATATATAAAATTAATAACTATACATATGAGATTATTAAAGTAGTGATTGAAACGGAGTATCCCAAAATAGTAGTTAAACGATTAAACGGTGTTGAAACCATTACAAATAAAAAGGCTTAAGTAATCTTAAAGCATAATTTTTCCAATAATAACTTTTTCTATTCATAAAATTCGATTCAATTTGTTGAAGGGTAGAGTACTGTTGAACAATTTGAAGTTTTGAACCAATTGTTTAATTGTTTCTCTCAAACTATACTATTATAATAATAATAATAAAAAATAGGCCTAATTATAATGTTGATTTAATTAGATATGTGATGTGATCTCTCCAAGTACGATCTCATTGATCGCCAAAAACTCTTGCCACTCTCCCAAATATCCCCCTTCTACACACAACGCTGAAAGCACTAGCAATAGCATAAACCTCGTGTTTCAAAAAGATATATATCTTATCAAGAAAGCATAACTATTGCAGTATATATTTAAGCTTAGATATATAATGTTAATTATCATAATGTTATGATTATTATCTTCTTCATTAATTATAAAAAGGTAGGAATATTTTTATTAGTATAGTGTGTTAAGTCTATTATTTAATTGGTAAAGTTATTTGCACTACCATAAGCTATACTATTTTGCTACATTACCTATATCCAACGGTTGTTATTAAAATCAAGTCCATATCCAACGATTATAAATGATACTTTACAAGAGTAGTGTTCTTAGGGATAGTACGCATAGCCACTATATATATCCAAGTACTTATATACAGTGCATGTTTATTATAGTCAAAAGTACATTATAAAATATAAGTATTGCACTTATATAACTAAGCACCTATGTTAACAGAGTTCAGATCTCATGGAGTTAAAATTTGATATGTAAATTTTAGGTTTCATAAACGGATTAAGGAGTTGATACATATCATATTTCTTAATTAATTTTGTATTTAAATATTCAAGACTATTCCCTATCTAACACATGTTAACTCTTTAACTCCACACATGTAGTATATTAAACTCTATTGACATTCATATATTGCATAATTTTCCTTGTTAATATGTGCAGGTTCAAGTGAAATTTAATTTATACGACCCTCACTTGCTCCTATGATATATATAAATCCATCTCTTATATATAGTACTGTAATTATCCTTAGTAAATTTTATAGGTAATCTTCCATCCATAAACTTCACCATATCTCAATATTTGAAATGATGAGAAAACTTATTCTTTTGAAAGGTGAAATTGGATAAAAGTTAGATGATGAATTGATATGGTTTGTACATAAGACTGCCGTACTCCCAAACATTACCCTATTCAAGTTGATCATTTTGAGCCTACGTACATTCAGTTGCATTCATTGAGCAAGTATTCGAAAAATTCAAACTCGAAATCCTTATCAAAATAAATTTCATTTATAAGTGTTATTCAATTGAGGTCAATAATAAATATATTAATGAGTCTAGTTTTGAACATTGTTCATTTACATTTCTAAAAGCTATAACCTAGAGCCACCTTCAAAGTTCAAATAGAGTAATAACTCATCTAGACCAAAACGTCTAAACCAAAGTCAATTAGAAATCAAAATCATTGAAAACCCAAGAGAAAAACACACATGCAAATAGGGCAAATCGGTGTTGAGGAATTGATCAAGATAAATGGGTAGGTATATATATAAATAAAAATCTAGATATACAATTTTTTTTCTTTAAAGAAAATTTGTTTGGGTGTGTAGAATTAGTATTATATTGGAGGAGGTAGAGCTTAGGAAGTGGTGGGTGGGGTCCAAGTGTTGGAATTGATTTTGATTGTGATATCAATAGGTTTTGTGTTTGTGTTAGTTGAAGGTTCTGATGATGTGGACTTATAATGATGGCTAGGGACACAGAGAGGCAGGAAAACACTGCTTCTGGTTCTGGTGATAATGACATTGACATCAACATATATAATATTATATAATATATGGGGATGTTCAATTTTCATTTGCATTATTATGATGCATCATCAATTATACTACAATACTATATGTCACCATGGACATGTAGTTTTTGCTTTTGCCCCTCAAATGTGGTCCAATTTGGGACATTTTTTCTTTTATTTTATGTATAGTCTCCCTCACCTTCATATACTACTATTAAAATTTTTGAGTAATATACTACTATTAAAATTAGCAATCACCAAAGACCAATATTCTACACATTTCAAAGTAAGATTTTTTTTTTATGCATGGTTTTTGATATATAAATTTGTCCTGTTAGTTTTTCAATCTTACTAATTACTAATTATGCCATTGATGAACAATCTTATACTATATAAATACCCAAACAATCACTTATCAATGATTAATTACATGTCTCATAAGTATTCACATATTACTTACACATAAAATTTTTGAATTCATATGTCAATCAGGTTGTAACACTTCTTCTTATTAATTTCAGAGTTACATTGTAGAATTTAAAATGAACATTTTTGCTACCTTAAGCGATAACTTTTTTTTTATAGATAGATTTCGATAAATCCGTGTCTTGAGTAATACAAATTTTCATTTCAGACACATATATTTGTAAGGTTATTTGACACAGATGTTTTACCTATTATTTTGATATGAATTCAAAAGTTTGCGCCTAATTACTTGGTACCATTCCGCCTATATATATGAATAAATTTTTTCTTTTTTGGTACTTGAGGTTGCTAAGAATTAAACGATCTAATCACTTGAATTAAGAGTTTAACACTATCACCATACCAAATGTCCAATTGTTGAACGGATTTTTTTTTTTCTTTTGACACAATTTTCAGATAATTTTCCTTGTCTATTTACTGTTTTTATTGTAATGTGATTTCAATGTTCATGCTTTACCCAATAAATTTATGTCTCCATAGTTGAAAAACTAGTCAACCTTTGTTGCCTATATATGTTAACTCAAGATATCTCAATTTTGAAATTTTCAGTTGCATGTAGAACATATAATTTAGTGAGCAATTAATTTTCATATTTTTTTTCATAGTATAATTAACTATGTGTTATTGCTTTTAAAGGTGTTACTAAGAACAAGCTATATTTATTAAAGCATGTTTGGTCAACATTAATCACCTTAATCTCAAAACATTTTCTTTCTCTCTCTCTTTTTCATAAATCAGGTTACGACAAAACAATACAATAAGTGTGGTCTCAAATGTACAATAGAATTAAAGCTTAGAAGTTGGATAAAACATATTATCTCTCATCAACAAACTAATTAAGTTGGTCCACAACATCATCATTATTTCTAAGGCTAGGGGTCAATATATAGCTAATTATAGATGCATTGGCTCAAAAAGTGCCACGTTTTTTTAGCTCAAATCATACAACTCATTGCATTTTGTTCAACCTTATCGTAATTTCTAGTTAAGTGTTTCTATTTTGGTATTCCATTTGATTGTTTTGGAGATTCCATAGATTGTAATGTCCAAATTCCCCCCTCAACTTGGACAATTTTTTCCCTAAACTTTTTTTTCTTTACCTGATTGCAGCCCGACGTTACAAAAAAAAGACAAATACCCCATACCATCAACAAAACCGTAATCTAATGCTTTAACTTTTGCAAAATAACAGTTAGTAGATAACGGTTTTGTTAACGATAAGAAATGTATATCCTTTTTCTGTAACGTCAGGGTGCAATCAGGCAAGGAAAAGAGAGTTTATGGGGAAAGTTATCCTTTGTTTGCAAGTTCAAGGAAAATTTGGGCATTAAACCAAATTGTAATATATCATTTATATATAAACTTGAAAGTTTCCCCTTTATTATTATCTTTTTATAGAAATTCCCTCTATTATTAATTAGATGCAGTATCCCATTTTCCCCCCTCATCTATACTATATATAAAAGTACGAATAAGGGGAAACTTTATGTTTTCCGATTGTACCCTTTTTTGATAAATATATTTCTAAATTGTCATTATTAAATAATATTTTAATTATTCCACTATTAAAATAATGAAAATTTAGATTATCCTCATTAATTAGATCCAACGTGGCCAATAGGGATGCCCCGCATCATCTTTAGCATCTGAATTTTGGTCCAAAACATTCTCCAAGTCGGTTTAGGAGAAGATCAATTATGTCCAGAAATTTCAAGGGCAAAATCTTCAACCGAAACGGCAGAATTAGGTCTCGACTTAAACATAAAAGTTGTAGATCTCAAAATCCTCTTTCCAACGATATCTCATTTGCATTTTCTAAGTTCTGTATCAAAAGTTATGAATTTTCTTCCAAAACTGCTCTTGTGAAGTCCTCTTTTAAATATGATTTAACAATGTTGCATCAGGGCTGAATCATTATTGCATCATAATTACTGATTCAATTTTAAATGTCAATAAAAAGATTAAACTAAAACTAACACGTACAATAGTATTTTTAGTGAAGCTCTATCTCTTCGTTATATAATGTTTTGCCGCATTCACTTTGTTCAATTAGAAATTGTTGAGTTAGAAGAGTAGGTGATATTATGATTTTGATTTTCTTGTCTCTGTATGGTTATCAAAATTTCATAAGATGGTTATTATAATTTTATGAGGAGGTTATCAAAATTCCATAGTGTGGTTACCAAAATTTCATATAGAAGTTATCAAAATTCCGTAGTGTGGTTACCAAAATTTCTTAGGATTAGGTTATTAAAATTTCTTACAAAGGTTATTGAAATTTCATAGTGTTATCACAATTTTATAGAAAGGTTATCAAAGAGATTATCAAAATTTCATAGCAAGATTATAAGAATTTCATAGTGTGGTTAACAAAATTTCATAAGAAAGTTACTATAATATTTCATGGGGAGGTTATCAAAAAAATCACAGGGTGGTTATCAAAATTTGTAGTTATCAGGATTTCATAAGGAGGTTATCAAAATTTTATAGGGAGTTTTATCAAATATTATAGGAAGGTTTATCAAAATTTCATAACGAGGTTATCACAATTTCATAGTGTGATTATCAAAATTTCAAAGTGTGATTACTAACAATTCATATGGACGTTTTAAATTTTCATAACATTGTTATCAACATCTCATATTGTTGGTTATCAAAATTTCATTGGGAAGTTATCAAAATTTCATAATGAGGTCTTCAAAATTTCTTAGGGAGGTTAACGAAATTTCATAAGAAAGTTAAAAAAAAATTTATAAAAGGTTCTCGAAATTCCATAGTATCCTTATTAAAATTTCATAGGAAGGTTATCAAAATTCCATAAGGTGGTCATAAAAAATAGGGTAATTATCATAATTTAATAGGAAGGTTATCATAATTTCATATGAATATTTCATTTAAACACGTTTGGGTCACGTGCAATGCACGTGAAAGTTAAACCTAGTATATATATATATATATATACTAGTAAATACACGTGCGTTGCACGTTTGTTAATGATTTATAAAACATAATAATTAAAATAATATAGATATAATAAATAGCATATTAATTTGTAATATAACATGAAAAAATAGTTTTTATAAATCAAATAATTAAGTTATATATTTTGGTTATCAATTACCTAATAAAAATTATTGGAAAAAAAATTATAGTACTAATAACATATTCAATAAGCTTACATATATCCTTAGAAATTCCAATAACATTACACCCATGTAATTTAGTACCCTTTGATCTATAATCAAGGTTATGACCTTTTTTCCCCTCAATCTCCCCACTTCATTTAAAAAACAAAAATTTTAAACACAACTTTTTTTTTCAACCAATCTTATAGGTGAAATAAATTGAATATGTAGATAATAAATACTATCAACAAATTCCATAAACTTACATTTTTATTTAGTAATTATAGTAATAGTACAACAATGAAAGTTACCAATCTTACTATATAAGGTTACACAAATTGTCAAAAATGCTAT
>AWUE01018980.1:0-36780 GCA_001974825.2 Corchorus olitorius
AAAAATTTTAAACACAACTTTTTTTTCAACCAATCTTATAGGTGAAATAAATTGAATATGTAGATAATAAATACTATCAACAAATTCCATAAACTTACATTTTTATAGTAATTATAGTAATAGTACAACAATGAAAGTTACCAATCTTACTATATAAGGTTACACAAATTGTCAAAAATGCTATAATTTTATCAAAAGTTTCAATATCTAGCGGAAAAAAAAAATTCAATAACATTACATCCTTAAAAATGTTAGTTACCTTTCGTTAATAATAATGGTAACAAATCTTTTATTTGAGGTTATCAAACTTACAATATAAAAAATTCAGTATACTCACATGCTTAATAAGTTTTGTGGGATTATAGTAGCAAAAAAAAAAAAGTTTTGTAAGATTTCATTTAAATGAAGAAGGTTATACCAATTTTCTTATTCAAGGTTACCATTCTTTTTATTTAAGGTTACTAAAAATAAGCTGCAATTGTTAACAAAAAGATTGAGATGCTAGCTATTAGCTAATTTAATTTGTAACCTTACATTACTTACCTATTTTCGTATATAAAATTATTAAAAACTGTAGAGGTTATCAAAAAATTAAGATGTTATCAATAAATTTAATAATGATATGAATCCTTAATAAAATTATGTACATTTCATCAACAAAGAGACTATTGATTTTCTTATAAAAATCAAAAAACTATTTAAGAATTATCAAGTAAGTTATAGATATTATCAACAAATTAAGTAATCTTATACCCTTAGTAATTTTAAAAGCATTTTGTTAGTAATGACGGGTGTTAATCTTCTTATCTAATGTCTCAATAAGCAAAATTATATATAGGTTATGAGAAAAAGTTAAGAGTATTATATAAAAAAAGTTTAGCAACCTTAAATCCTTAGTAAATTAAGAAGCCTTTCATTAAAAAAGTAAAGGTGAATTATCAATTTCCTTATCTAAGATTAGTAAAATTAGGTTATAAAAGAAGTTAGGATCCTATCAACAAATTCAGTAACCCTTAAGAAAACTATAATGATTATATAAAATTTATAGTACCATATTTCTTATTTATGGTTACTTAAGAAGATAAACTATAATCAAAGAAGTGTTCTATATTGAGAAACACAATTAATAAAATCTTTATAGAGAAGCAAAAGGCAAAATCGGCATTGGCCGGTATTGTAGATATCTGGTTGATTACTTGAGGAACTTTATTATCTTTGAATCATTATGGACCAAATAATTCAAGCATTAAGGTAAAGTAGGAAAAAGAATGGTTGGGTAATGTAAAATAGGAATACAAAGGTAAAGATAAAGAATTTTGTCTTTTGGATATATATCCAAAGGTTCACTTCCCAACAATAATGTCTCATCCGTATACTATCCAAAGTTTCAAATCAAAACTAACACCAAAGTTCTAATTCCTCTAATTTATAATCTCCATTTATGTTAACGTGTTATATTATTGAAAATACCAACTTCGCTTTAATTGAAAATAAAAATTATAGACAATTAAAACTATAAATGAGTACTAAAACTACAACAAAATCATCCATGATACATTCAAGGTTCTAATAATCTAATTATATTGCGAGTTACAACTTTATTAACAAATCTTCTAAGTATGTTAACGTGTTATATTATTGAAAATACCAACTTCGCTTTAATTGAAAAATAAAAATTATAGACAATTAAAACTATAAATGAGTACTAAAACTACAAAAGAAATCACCCATGATACATTCAAGGTTCTAATAATCTAATTATTGCGAGTTATAACAAACTTTTTAAGTACCATATGTTATTGTTTTCTTTTTCTTTTTCCATGATTTTTCACCATATAAAGAGAAAAAATATAAAAATAATGATGCTTTGATTAATTAGTACATTAACTGATGAAAGAAATCTTTTGTAGAGAAGAAAAGAGAACTCCATGACAAATTTAAACAAATATATGAACATAACCCTAAAATAATATTGCTTAACATGGTTAATTTATTGGAATCAGTTAAATTGTATAGTACAACCTATTAAACTTTTAACTCTAAGAAATTTTTTATTAAGTAAATCATTATCAAACTTATTAAACTTTTAAAAACAAATTTCAGTTAACAATATACTTAAATTATTTTAATTAATGCTTCGGTTTTTCTGAGATGACTAAGGTTTTTCTTTTCTTCTTTATTTTGGATAAAGTATACCTATATGATAATTTCATTCTTTGTAATTTTTAATTTCAAATAATGGACTTTTAATCTATTGCATTAAAAAAAATCTTACTCTCTTGTTTTTTTTGAAGAAAAAATCTTACTCTCTTAGTTGACTAAATAGAAGAAAAAAGTATGAATAAATTCTAATTCGAATAAGTTATATTTTTTTAATGAATGTAAGCTTATACTTCCTGACCAAATTATTGAATTAAAATATCTTTCTTTTTACTATGAACAAAGAAAAATTAGAGCTCAATCTAATCAATTTATTTTGAATTAAATACGATATATAAAAAACAAAATAATATTAATAAGAAACCATTTTACGTTTTTCCATCACATACCAGCGTTGTACATTAATTTGTACCATGAACTCATGCACTCCAATTCTCTTCAATTGAAAATTTACTTAAAACAAAAATTGTTGTCTTTTTTTTGGGAATTAAAAATAGTTAAAGTTGGATAAATCTATTTTTATTAAAGATACTACACACTTTTTTGAAGTGAAAACAAAGATGATTCAAAAAAAAAAAATTGAGTTTACCAACCTGCGTAAACAAATTATTAGAAAAAGTCTTACATTCCTACTTAATTTAATTAATTCTAAAATAAACCCTTAAAGTAAATTAAAAGGAAAAGAAGAAAGAATGAGTAAACAAATTATTAGAAAAAATCTTACATTCATACTTAATTTAATTAATTCTAAAATAAATTCTTAAAGTAAATTAAAAGGAAAAGAAGAAAGAAATAAATATGCTACAAAATAGCCTACATAATAATCGGTAAAGTAAATTAAAAGGAAAAGAAGGAAGAAATAAATTTGCTACAAAATAGCCTACATAATAATCGGCTTAGAAATCAAAGTTAAAGTTTAAAAATTAAATTTAAGTAAAAGTTTAAGAAGATATTTTAGATATTTCCTTTTATATTAAATTACCTATTAACCATTCAAACTTAACAGGTTTTGATGAAATAAAATTACATGTTTATTCTTTTAAGAAATACTAAAATTTAAAAATTAAAAAGGGTATTTTAGATATTTCAGATCAAGGTTTTTGGAGTTTAGACTTATATAATATAAAGATATATATGCTTATCAAATTAATATATATGTGATGAATAGTTTGTATAGTTTGTTGATGAATTGTTGGATCAAAACTCTTATATCAAGTAATTCAAAATTCAAACTCTGATAACTTCAAGTGAGTACTCTATGTGAAAGATGACACATTTTCCTCACTATTCCAATATTGAATTTGCTAGTTATAATTTTTTTTTTTGAGAAATCATCAAGAGATTATCCTTCAATGATTAACATCTATATATGTTATCTATATATACAATTTTTTACTATGTTACATGGGATACTAGTGGTCTAATTGATCAATAACAATAAATGTAAAACACCATTAATCTTACTTATTTTATTGCATATATACACAGTAGTCTATTTAGAAGTCATTTCTTAAAGAGAAATAGGATATAAAAAAGAGATTACAACACTGAAATGAATGATTAAAAGGATGAATTCTATATGCAAAATGAAAAAAAAATTGATGACAAAAGAAGAGAAGCTTACAATCCACATGCAATCCACAAAAAAATGATGTTCAATCAATCAAAACAAAGATCAAACAGCTAAAATATAAAATTTAACTAGCTTGTAGCTATAGCTTTTCTTTTTCCATGTTAATCTTAATTTTTCATATTTTATGAACCAAGATTCTTGGACTCGGCGAGAAAATCAATGTTACCAACCAGAATTCTAACTTGTCATCATCTGTCAGATTATAAACAATGATTGATCCCCCACTTCTGATATCCCTTTGGATCCTAAGATTATTCTTCTTTGTCTATACTAAATGTTTTAAACTAAACAAAATATGAAAAGTGAACACAATGTTAGCTTCCTAATTTGTCTAAACGATCTATTACTATATGTTTCAAATTGAATTTCTAATATAATTTTTGAATAAATTGGACTTATGATTAAAAAATATAATGAAATAAATGAACAAAATTAAAACAAACATAAAGAATTTCTTTCATTTAGGTTATGTATGTATTAACAATTTGATGATTAGAAGCACTTTGGGGGCAAAGATTGTGGTGGGGCAAAGTGGGGGTGGGACAAGGGGATACATCAAATGTATAGGGATCAGTCAAGTTAGTTGACTGGTCAAATTTATAAGTATCAGTCAAAGAACACACTAATAAATAAAAATAATTACTATATAGTATATATATTTAAGGGGAAATAAAGTGAAAGTAGAAATAGAAAACTGTGCCAGAGAGACATATGGATATTGGGTAGCATCTTCTGTTAAGAAAAGAATCCACCATTATTCCCATTCCCACTCTAAAGAATCTCTATGGCTTGCTTGCTTACTTAACATCAAAAATTCTCTTCTAAAATTGTGTGCTTTCTTTGTCTCTCTAGCTTCATCCATAGCAATAGTAGTAGATAGTAGTAGTACTTTCTATGTGTTCATATTAGCAATTTCCTAACATTATTTTTTTTTTCTTGTTTGCTTTATGCTTTGGACAGTTTCAAAGCTTTTTATTAATTCTAGGTTTCTTTGGGAGACATGGGATCTTCCTAAATTGTTCATATTGGAATTTGGAGTGATAAGGTTATAGTGCACCTACCTATTTTGCCATAAAATATTAAACTGCATGGCAAATTAATTAATCAAAGTAATCTCATCATCATCAAATCATTATTCAAACTCAAATTTGAAAACCCTTTTTTGGAAATTCTTGATGTATCATGAGTTTATACCAATTTCTAAGACATGCGTTTGATCCCTAAGTTCATTATGATATTTCATTTCAATTGTTTTATTTTTTCATAATTAGTTGGATGGAATTATATAGTACTTATATTATATTAGAAGGGACAAAGAGTAAAACACATCAAGGGCTAGGTTAAACCCTAAACCAAATGAACAGAAGTATGGGCACTAGGCCATGATCAGCTCTTGCTCTTTCATTTAATTATTAAAGAGAGAATTAAATCACTTCAATTAATTAGTTAAATTGTAAGCATAAATTAAATAACCTAATTGTTGATATATAGTAATATAATTAAATTGAGAAAGAGTCCATCTCTAGTGTGAACGTGTTGAAATCATCAAATTGAAACAAAATAAATCAAGTGATGATTAATCCTATGTTGTTGTTGTAAATTTCTTGAATAGAATAGAATAAAAAGAAAAAAAAAAAGCCATTTGAAAGCGAAAACGGAAGGAAGATAGGTAGGGGGGCAAATGCAAATGCAAATGCAAATGGCATTGCGAAAGCAAAGAAGAAAGGACAAGACGAGGGAAGATTGCGAAAATGGTCGGTGGGACCAACGGCAATGGCAAATGGCAAATGGCAAATGGCAAATGCGAAGAAAGTAAGACCAGGGAATGCGGCTGGGATTGGGAATTATGGGATACGAATATTTCAGATTACGAGGAAAGGGTCCCATTCCCTCCCCAAACAACAAAACAAAACAAATCATCAAATCAAATCACAACATGAAATGAAATGAACATTCATTCATTCATTCATTCATTCATGTTGTGATTTGGTTACACATTGAGACACCCAACAAACAAAAATCATTCATCACCATTTCCACCATCTTACTTACGACATCACCTTAGCTCCCTGATCTCTTTCTTCTTCTCTTCTTTCGGACCCCACAATTCTCCCCCTTCTTCAAGCAAAGCATTTTTTATTTTTTATTTTTTGAGTCGATAGTTACTATATAATGGAAATGAATAATAAGAAAATATTTAGTATTATTTTAATTGTTAATTATAAGCACTAGCACATTGATTATGTAGGAAAGTAAGTTAATGCATGTTTCTAACATTTGAATTTATATGATTCCTATTGTACTTGTGATTATTAAGTTTGCCTTGATCTAGCTAGTAATAGTTCTACTCATCAAAATATTGTTAATATTGGATTTTTTTTAAATTTTTGTCTTCGGAATTCCAAGGAACTAAAATAATTTTGATATGTTGCAAGTATTTGGCTCACCTAATTGGTGCGTACTATGCCTAGATCTTAATGTCTCAAGTTCAAGTCTCATCATATGAAGGTTTTGTCCAATATCATGGTTGTATTTGTTAGTGAGTTATGGTTTAAATTTCCTTTTTTTTTTCTTTTTGTTAAAACAAAAGTCCTTCAAATCTATAATATTAAATCTATTGGATTTAATAGGGCTTAACTGTCATTTTGGTCCTCTACCCTTTTCAAAAGATCCAAATAAGTCCTCTACCTTTTTTTAGGGTCAAATAAATCCCTTACTTTTCGAATTTGACCCAAATTGACCCTTTTTGGACAGAATTCTCAACGGAACCGTTAGGTGTCTGATGTGAAAAATCCACATCAGACAAAGTGGGTCCCACATATCAAATTCAGGGGAAGAAAATAACTCTTTTGGCTCTCTACTTTTTTCAAAATGACCAAATAAGCCCTCCAACTTTTTTTCAAAATATCGCATGTGGGGTTCAGATATCTAACTTGAAAATACCACATCAAACACTTAACGGTTCTATTAAAACTCCATCCAAAGAGGGCAAATTTGGGTCAAATTTAAAAGGTATAGGATTTATTTGTCCCTAAAAAAAAGGTAAAGGGCTCATTTGGATGTTCTGAAAAAACTAGAGGGCCAAAAGAGTATTTAAACTGATTTAAAAGTCCCTATCAGAGTATCAGGTTAATAGTAGTGCTTCAGTTAAGTTAAATTTTGGAGTCATTTGTGTTAACTTTTTTTTCTTAGTTTGCTAAAAATTAAGGATTAGTAGATGATTTTGTTTTATGATTCATATGTTAGCTAGTTTAATAGTTTTTCGAATCAGACAAATTTTTTTTGTCATAAATGAAAACGTTCGGTATAATTTATAAAGAAAGTTCAAAACTCGAAATGATCTTCATAACGACTTGGGTCATGGAGTAAGATGTAGACTGCAAGTGAAAAAAGAAGATTTAACTATATATATCAGTCTACTATGCTTAATTATCAGTGCTATTGATGTGGGTTCATTATTAATGAAAATTATGCACTTTCTTAAAAACAAAAAATCATATTGACACGTGAGAAAAATGATAAAAGAGATCAGGAGTATATCATGTGAGGCACGAGAATGGGTTGGAAGTTGGAACTTACTATCAGAAATAGGAAAAAGAAAAAAAGAAAAAAAGAAAAAGAATGGGTTAAACTTAATTGATGAAACATATGGAGGTCATGGTCATGGTGGTAACGGATTTGATTTTGTCTTGGTTTGGAGGGTTGGAGCAGATAAGGACACAGATATTCATGTGTAACGGTGTTGATCATGTCTTTTGTTTTGTTAAATTCGTAACTTGCAAACAAACATCCGTTATATATTGGCAGCAAAATGCTATAAGACAATGCAAACTCATCTTCTCTACTTGTATTTTGGTAACGTATTTCAGATATTTTGCTTTTACAAACGTGATAAGTGCATGCAATGCATTTGCACCCAAATATTGCAAAAAACACATTACGCAAAACTTCCAAATACATAAAGCTCTATATCAAATTAACTATTAGGCGTTACAGCTATCAATTTTGAAGCTATGATTTATTTTTCTCGTACAATATAAAAAAAAATCTCAGTCGCGTATATATCTACACACTATATTAAAAAGTACGTTCGCTTGTAAAATTTTTAAATTACCCATTATACCCTTATTTTTCGAATATACTTCTTAAATGTTATTGCTTAAATTTTTATAATTTTACTCAACTAAAAACTCTATTTTTATATATTAATTTCGTATATTAAATACATAATTAATTATGAAGTGGGGTATGTGCTCAAATAAATATTGGTTATATAATATCTAAATTTATGTTCTTTCCTAATAGAAAAAATTGTCAAGAAATTACTAATTAATTTTTTTTTTCATTATGTAAAAAAACAAATTACTAATTGTAAATTTATCATAAGTTATTCATATAACAGATTTAGTATTTATTCATATAATAATTGTTCATATAATGAAGTTTAGCAAATTTAATCAAAATTATAACAATAATATAAATTTTATTGAATAAATGATAATTTAGAATGGTTAAAATTATAACAATGTGGATTTTATTGAATAAAACATAATTTTAGTTTATAATATTCTTGGATCGGGTTAACTTCTCGGGTAATTCGGGTTACAGGTTTGTCGGGTCTGGATAGGACGGGTTCGAGTCGTTTGGATTAGATTTTGACAGTTCTACTTATAATTAATTTCAATTATTATTTTAATTTTCTTTTCCTAATTTAAACACGACGGGTCACGTGCAACACATGTGGAAGTGAAGACTAGTAAACACAAAAATTCAGATACGAAACCTTCAATAGGTGAGATTTTTTAATTTTTTAAACGAACATTTTTATTTGTCAGATATGTGAATTTGTACTTAAATAAATTACAATATACATTTCCATGTGTGTGTAAATACTATTTAATTTTTTGGAGGATGTGGTACAATATTCAAATCTCATTACAATCGTATAAAATAATTTATTATAATCTCAAACATCAAATGAAAAATAACAAAACAAACAAACTAAGATAACTATCATAAAGTAATCAACAAATCCAACATAAAGCTGCATAAAATCCATACACACGTATGATGGGACTTGAACTTGAGACTTTGTGGTTCATGAAGCAAGTACCTTAGGCAAATTCTCAGGCAAATACTATTTAATTAAAGGTGTAAGAAAAGTTAATGTTAGAGAGAGTAATAGTAATCAATTTGCTTTTGACAAAATTAAAGGGGAATTAATGTTTGATGTCTTATATTAGAGACAATGAGAATCATAAACTTAGCACATGGATCACATTTTGTTCCAGTACTTTGTAGATATTATGTAAATGCGATCCTCGTGAGTCCTAATTAAAGATGGGCGATGGCTAAGAGAGAGCTAAGCTTATACAAGTATGGCGGTGTCAACTATCTATATGCTTATTAGCTAATAATAATAGTGTGGGCGCAACGTTTTAGAAAAAGATATGCACAAATTGAGCCCATTGTCGGCAATTTTGGACAAAAATAGTCATATAGATAGCTAGGATGGGAATCCCTCTAAGGCTTCAAATTCACGACTCTTATTATTAGTACTGTTACAATTAATTAGGAGATAATGATATTTATAAACCACAATTGTTAATATAATAAAATATCAAGATATAATAAATTACCAAATGATCAAACAAATAAATATAATAAATATATTTATACGTTAATTGAAATAAGAAAGGGTTTAGAAAACAAACTATCCGAGGCTTGTGCTCAACACAATTTCCTTAAAACAGATTCGTTCCCTTCGGTAAGTGTGCTCGAGGTTGAATGGACGTCTGTCTCCCAGGATACAACGGATACGATGAAGCAGCTAGCACTAAGCTCTTCACCAGGCGAACTTGAACTAGAGATCTTTAGAACACTATTTATGTAATGAAATAAAGTGAAAGCTAATTTTCTCTTGATGTCTAATTGAGAATGCAATGTGGTGGTAGGATTGTATCTAAGTTTGGAAAGTCATGAACCTTTTTATACTAAAGTAATATGAACGTATGTCCATAGCGTTATAACCTTTAACATGGTTATATTTTGCACCAATTAATTATCATCAAAGATGATTATTAATTCATCTTTCATAACTTTCATGAGTTTATAAAACTCATTCAAAACTTATACAAATATCCTTGTTGGATATTATGAAATTGTTGAACATTTGTAAAATGTTCCAACAATTGTTACGACATTAAATTTCATTAATTTTGTAACTTTGTTACAAACAAATCTCACTTGTCAGTTAATTCCAACAAATATGTATCAAAACCATGGGTGTTACTTTGAGAAACAATTTCTCATTCACCCATACATGATTTAACGCCAAATTTTCCAACAAGTACTAGGTAAGAGTCCGCGAGTTTCACTGCGCAAACATGTTCTTGCACTTGATATACAATAGTCCCCAATCAATTTGTAACATATTATTGGTGATTTATGGGTTTGCCAAATAAGGACGATGACCAATTGCTTCAGGTCATGTGTTTGATAGGGGTATTTTGGTCATTTCATGCTTGATTTTTTTGTTATTTGAGTTAAACACCGAGGGTATCTTTGGAATTTTGAAAAAAAAAACCCTATGTGGGTCCAATTTCCACCATAAACACAAATTATGTAATATTAAGTAGACCGTCTATTTTCGTTAACCAAAATAACTAATTCTTTGGAAGTATTTTTTATACCTTGAACATTAAATTTAGTTTTCGAGTCCTTCATGAAAGTTGTAGATCATGGAACAGCCTTTTAAGAGACACTTGAATTATCTCAATCAGACATCTGGAGCAAAAGTTATATAATATTAATGGATCATCTATTTCCCGTTAACCGAAACAATAAATTTTTCGGAAGTATTTTTGATACTTAAATTTAGTTTTTGAGTCCTTCATGAAAGTTGTAGATCATGGAACAATCTTTTATTAGACACTTAAATCACCTTAATCGGATAACCGAAGAGAAATTTATATAATGTTAAATAGATCGTTTAGTCAAACCACTTATAAATATGTTATATTATATTAAATTGTTAGAAAGTCAAAAATACCCTTATAAGTTTGTGAGAATAATGAAAAAACCAATATGGAAATGGCGAAAAAACCAAGCTAAATAGTAATCAAATTAATAAGGTTAAATCTTTTAACTGGTTTTTTAATACTTTCACTTGCTATAGTTATTGTTTTTTATAATTAGTAAGAGACAAGACAAGTAGAAGAAAGTTTTGAAGACTCACAAGGAACATCGCATATCATAAAGAGATGTGTTGTTAGAGTATCGTATATAGATAAAGGATCCAAGAAACTAATAGCTTAAATTTTTGGGTTCAAATTGGTGTCCGACATGTATATGGGCGGCTCGATGGGCCTTGTCTACAGACATGACCCGTGCGTCTCTCCTAACAAGTGGTATCGGAGCTCCGTTAGACTCGATCAGTGTGACCCATGAACACGGTGAACCTAGTGTGCATTCAGCCATAAGTGTGCGATTGTGGAGGGTTGGGCCTTGCATTGCACAGGTGGGTTAAGTCTTGAATGACCAGTAATTGGTTTAAAACTTGACGGATGGACCGCACGGGGAGAGATGAGAAATCACAAGTGAATCGGGGCAGATTGTTGAGGATTCAACGATTGAAATAGTAATGCTACAATTACTTTATAAATTTGATTCATGTTTGATTTTCCGTTTGACTTTATATGTTCTAATAATTCGGTTGTTTAATTTCTCTGGGCAAATAAAGAATTGAATGGATCATGCATGATCATATACCTGGAAGGTATAGGTAAGAAAAAAAGTAGTGATCGAAATTGTCAACAAAGAAGAAGCATGATGCAAATGAAGTCAATCTGATGATATTGATGCATGAAGAAGACGCCATGAGATTTCGATAGGGTAATTAAAGAAATTTCCGTAATCTTTCATGTCACAACAACCATTCGAGTCGATATATATAATTTTTTTTTTTAGAAATAAACTTTTTTTGATTAATGAGATTGGAATTACAAATCACAGGAAGACCCGTACACCGTTACATGATTAGTTATATTACCACCCCTTCCCCAACAAATACAACTGAAATATATCATAACACCTGCTCTTGAACCTAAAAACTAGAAACTACATCTACAAACCAAATAAACAAACAAACAAATTACAAGAATTAAGATTCCAATACTTTACCATCAGACCAAATGCCCGATTACAATATATATACAATTAATACATGGAAGTTAACGTTTACATATATGTGTGAGAATGGTTTTCGACAAGACAGATTTGAAACGTATATATACCGTCCAATTTCATTAATCAACATATAAGCAGAGAGGGCCCCCAAATTTCAGTATACATATGCAAAAAAGTGATGGGGAAAGAATATAAATCATCTTTTTCAAGCAAGAAGAGACCCCAGATGAAAGCTGCATCTGCATCGACAAAGAAATAAGAAGGAAATATTTTGAGTAGACGAAGGAGAAGAAAAATGGAAAATTCGAGATGACAAGAGTCATATAGTAGCTATAAATATTGTGTTGTCAAACTCAAAACAAATTTGGGTTTAGAGTTGGACCACAAAAAAAGAAGAAAAACAACCTTGAAAATCGGTGTAGGTGGGCAAGGGGCAAAGGGCCAAGGGCAGGTGGTTGGGCAATGGGCAGTGGCACCTTCACCTTGTAATCTAATACTCCTACGGCTACCTATAGACTTTGAAGAAATGTTGATGTTGCAACTAACTAAACAGTACAGTTCATGGTATGTGCAGCAGATGATTCATGAATAATGTGGATATATTCATTCATTTTCATATTCATATTGAAATATGGTGTCACTATTAATTGGCATGCATGTGTCAGTTCAAATTGGGCTGTTTGTTTGGACCATCAATTTCCAACCCCACCATCTATATGATCTATCTAATCTAACCCAGTGTGGTTGCTTTTCTATGAAGCTGAAGCTGAAGCTGAAGCTGACTTTGATGCTTCATGCACTTCCCTGTCAGATTCTTGCCGCCCTACTCTACTCACTCCTCACATGCATATATCTATGCATAGCATATTCATCATTCAAAGTTAATACCTAAACACACATAAATAGTATTGAAACTTGACCCTTGTTCCTAACTTAGTTGCCACTTTAATAACACAAATTGACTATAACACCTTAAACTCTTTTACTTGTCAAACTTAGTATAAATATATATTACTATGAATATATCTTTTCTAAATTGAAGTCCAAATGTGTTACAACACCTGATTTAATTAATTCAATTCAATGATTCCAAACAAACAAAACGATTTAATAAGAGACTCTGTATTTTGCCCGGAAGAAAGAAAATTACAATTTCTGTTAAGCAGTAAGTAGTTTTCGAATGAAAGAACATGAATGAGACCTAAAACAATCAAGTTGACATAACCCAGCTGGACAAAAATCAAACTCCTGAAAAAATTCTGAAAGAAGAAAAAAAGGAATACAACTCTAAGCTATTATAGATTAATTACAAAATGCCATTAGCATTCCTCTGTTGCAGGCAGTGCAGCGGCTGGGCTATTATTCGCAGAAGTATGAAGCTGAGTCAGCATCTTCTGTATATCAAAATGTGACCACTATGTTGTGACCAGTGAGTAAATTGTAAACTGTATCTATGCACAAAGGTAAAATTGTGGTCCATGTAACATTGTCACTTCATGGTGAGTTCTGCATCAGCATTATTAGGCGAATGTTAGATATAAAAGCTCAACCAAAGGTTTTTTCTTTTTTTTTTTTGGGTACCAACCAAAGCTTAAATCATACAGTAGTTAATAAAACCAAATTTACAACATTTAGCCAGAATATTAATGTAAGTCTCTATTCGGTCTGCCACCTCCCTCCCTACAGACCAATTGTAGAAATGAGTCTCTTTTTCCCTAATGCAGCCTACCAAGTTAAAAAGAATGACTTCTTCATTATTGGTAGACCATGATCAATGGTTTACAGTGATTATCCTTATGTTAATCAGTAACAAAATTTCTTCAAGGAATTAGAGCAGATTGATATGGCACAAATGATGTTTCTAAGAGATTCAAAATTGTATAAGGCAGGTCCCAACAACCTCAGATTAGCCATATCTCAGAAGAGCTCTATGCAAAGTTTTTCCAAATGGTAAAATAATATAGCAATTTTCTGTAACAGAATCATATCTTATGGAGGTAGAAACTCTAACCAAAAGTTTTGTTTAAATGTTGATTCTTACCATGATCAACTCGACCTTCATATCATGGTAGTGTCCACTGGATAACTTCCTAGAACTCGCAAGAATGTTGCAAACTCCTGGCATGGAAACATGGTTTTAAATATCTAATATTTAACTCCCACATAAGGTAATGAAAGAGGCAGAGTAATATACCTTTAGATGTCTTAGGGCATTTTGTGCTCTCTGATCAGCCATTGAAGCTTCGAAGTCGACATAGAAAAGATAGTCAAAATATCTACCAGAAGACGATGACACAATCAGGTTGGAATATGTTAAGGTGATCCAAATGGTAGCCAGTAAGGAGTAAGTGAAGGTGCATTCAATCATAAATTTTTAAAAAATAAAGATAAAAATAAAAAGAAAAACATTTTAGACACACGTTTTACATCATTTAAGTTTGGAAAAAGAATGTGATTGCTAGTTTACTAAAATTACTTTGAGCCATTGTTGCAATCATCCGAAGCTCGCAAGGGTTGGTTCCTTAGGGGACGACTTTCAATCTGATCACAGGGAACAATGAAGAAGGGATGTTAATACAACCTATAAAAAGAACCTCCCAGACATAGCATTTTGAAGTGACTTGAAAAATACAAAGCAAAATAAATACCTTTGTAAGGTTGATCTGTCGAAGAGCAAAAACAGCAAGTGCCTTGAAAAGCACACCAGGACCTTCCTCTAATGAGAAAACTATACTTGTCTGAAAAATAATTGCATGCATCAAAAAACTTAATGAGCAAACAATGACTAACAAATGCAGAAGAAGAAAGAGCAATTGTTACCAAATATTTTGAACTACAAATAGATTTCTTTCATTAAATTTAAAGGCTAACCTTAAAAGGCTTCTCAATGCCAGGAATAATAGGTTCCCTGGCCAGAATTAGAAATCGAGTAATATTATCACAATCATCCTGTCAAAAAAGGAAGGCATTCCAAAACTCAAGTTCTCAGAAGTATCCAATTTTAACAACAAATCAGCAGAAAATCTAATGTAAAACCTGAATATCTTGAGCAAGAATGTTCAGTCCATATATCGATGCAGCAGAAGAACTTGCAACAGCTCCAGTATCTTTTAGTTTTTTGGAAGCCACATACTACATAATAACAGCACATTAAATCAGTTAAAGCAGAACAAACACATGAGATAGGTATAATCAATTCCAAATGCAATCATTAAATGCAAATTCTACGGCTATGTTTGTTAGCAGAAAACATTTTCTGTTTTCATTTTCTAAAAATTATCAAAGAAACCAACAAGTCACACGACATTTGTCAATGAAAATAAGCATGCTTTTAGAAAATGAAAATGAAAATGAAAATGGAGTGAAAATCTCAATAAAATAAAAATGAAAGTATTCCATTTCCACTCAAATGTCATTTTCATTTTCCAAAATTCTACTCATTTTCATTGACACATGCTGTGTGGCTCCTTAACTTCTTTGATCATTTTAGAAAATGAAAACAGAAAATGTTTTCTGGTACCAAACATAGCCTACATCTTTGCTATAATGCTATATTCGCAGGACAGTATGAAACATTATTGGATCAAGTTTGAATTTTGAATCACCAAGGAAGCTACCGGATTACCTCCCATATAAATTGTTATAGCACTTAAAGTTGCATCATTAGCAAAAAAAACTTACAAATCAGTCATACCAGCTATTTCTATGCTCCAAATTAAGGCTCACCTTCGCTGAAAGGGCAGTATCATCCAATGCTTCTCTGCTCAATCCTAACTTTGTTAATGTGTTCTCACACTGAGCTAGAGCCTGAAGAATGATCCAATCCAGAAATAAAGTAATTCCAATAGAGAACAGTGAATGAAACTTAGTCAAGAAGCATGTTAAATCTTACATCATACCTGAGGATGACTAAGAACCCTTTGCAAGTCCTCAACTTTAACACCATGATTGGCTAGCAAGCAATGACGCACAGCAAGCTTAACTTCCCCAACAATATGCAAGCTATGGCGAAGCAATAGGTCATAATTCCTATGGATACTACCACCTAGGGAATTCTCGATTGGTAATACCGCTCTATCTACTATCCATTTCTCAACAGCCTAACAAAAAAAAAAAAAAGTGCCCCTAGTGAAGACGAACCAAATGTGCTCATCCATTCAAAATTAAACTCATTTTCCTAAATAAATGCTATATGCTTATCAAAATGATTGAAAACGAGTTGTAAGTAATCACCTCAAATGCTGCATCGAATTGATCACAAGGAACTGCTTCACAATTTGGATAGGCCTTCTCAGCAGCCGCTTCACTGTATGCACCTCGAACACCCTTTTTATCAACACAACTCAATCAATTAATTTCATTGAATTATAGTAAAAGTTTATTAATTAAAAAAGGCTAAGATATAAGCTTGACCAAATCAAATGCCCTACATTAAAAAATTTATAGATACGATGAAATGTACCTGATATGCAACACGAAGGCGAGAGCCATCGGAGACGGAATTAGAAAACTGGGTTGAAGAAAGTGGCCCTGAAGAAAATGACAAAATAGCACTAAAAAAGGATTGCAACTTTTACGAGAAAAAGATAAACCCTAAAATTGAGGGGAACAAAAAGCCAAAAGAAAAAAGAACGGAGGACAGGGGATTGTCATACTGGGATGCAAAGGGGAGTCTTTGGAGACGACATCGTAGGGGGCATCATCGAGAAGCTTCTCCAACTCAACGGCCGGCGCGTTCTTCTTGCTGCCGCTGTTGTTGCTGGTGTCGTCGTGAAAGGAAGCGAAAAGAGGGGTGAAACGTCGGCGTTGAGTAGGATATTGGGGAAGTTGACCGGGTGGGGTTAGTTTTTGATCGGATAGAGTGAACTTGCCGGAGAGTGGGGTTGTTGGGGACCGAACAAGGGAAGTGGCGGTAGCCATTGATGAGTTAGGTTCGGATCTGACAAGTATGGCGCGGGCGTGATTTTGATTTTTGAAGGGTATAAATTATAAAAAATATCTTAAATTATGGATATTTGTTTTGATTCTTTTACCCATTTTTGTGCTATTTTTAGCCTATAGTTACTGACTGACTGTTACTTGACTCGACGATATCTTAGAGGATTTTTTCTTTGTTGGTGAAAAGATTTTTTTTCTTAAATAAAGAGGATATATTAGACTATTAGTACTAATTAAATATTTGTTTAGGTACTAATTGAGTACTAATGAAACTACCACAATAAAGCTGCCCAAAGAAGAAAAAGAAATTCTAGTGGTGCCATTCATGAGTTGGTAAAGTGTTGACTTGAATCATAATATTTGTGATTAAGATTTATTCCTAACTTGATTTTAAATCAGTGCAATTTGCAAATGGTTTTCCTCATCAAAGTATCAACTCTCTTTCTTTTTTCCTTAAATGAATATATATAATAAGTAGCATCAAACCCTTTAAACACTACATAACATAATTGTTTTATTAATCATATATTTATCTATCAAATTGGATCGGGATCCGATTTATATATATCTCAATAGTCAATATAATAGTTCATGGACAATGTTAATTTACACTTTACGTACAACATCCCAAAAAAAGAAAAAAAAAGAAAGAAAAAGAAAAAGAAACGAATTCAAGTTGATATTGCTAGGAGGATGTAGTGGCTTTCTACTTAATAGAATTGTAGAAACATGCACTATTTATAAGAGTTATTTCAAATGTCATTCTTTTTCTTCTTAATCATTTAGAAGTCCAAAAAAGAGCAAACTGTCACATGCATTTCTTGGACAAGTTAGAATTCATCCCTTTAAGTCTTCTAGCAGTCTTCTCCTCGTTAATTTAATTTAACAATAAAAAACAAACAATCAGATACGGCATGCATATGACTGCCACTACTTGCTGCTCGAGCTGTCAGTCGCGGCTTACGCTGCTGTCTAGAAAATATACCAAAAAAAAACCCCCAAGTCTTAGACTTTCAAAGGCCTTGATTTTATACATCCGTAATGAAGGATCTTCATCTTCTTCCATGGTGACCTTCGTTATCAGTTTCAAGTTGTGATATAAGATGTCTCATTCCTTGGCCATTAGATCTTTGATCAGCCCCAGAATCTCCTTTCTCATCTCGCTGACCACAGACGGAGTCACCTGCTCCTTTACAGCTGAAAACCACAAATCGGTAACATCTTTGTTTTGACTACTTTCATGCCAGCAGCATATCGTTCTCGCAGTAGCTGTAACATATAAGCCACAGTCATAACCATTAACTTGCTGCGGCGTATCAATACACTCTAGATACTTGGCATTACACGCAGAACTTGAGTCACCCATAAAACCAGCAACAGATTTAAACAGCCTCATAGCATTACTCTTATTCATTTGCCTACTGCTATCATGATGCACAAAGACATCAGCACTTCTATAATATGCAAGTAAGCTCCAGTGACTTCCACCTTCAGCAACGCTCACATCATCATTATCATTGACAGGAAATATAACCAGCTTCTTATCCGGCAATTTAAGGGGTTCCACAAAATCTTTGAGACCACCAACATCAGGGCAGTTAGTCATCCAAAATGCAATTGATGGAGGAACCAAGAGGATGTCCTGCGAAGCATGAGTAGAAGATAGGAAACTAAAGTAGAACTCGATAATTCTATCATTTAGATAGTATGGACCACTGAGAATTTCCAGGTCTGATCGCCTGAGTACAACATCGTTGTAACTGAGAATCTTTTCATCTGCCGCAGATTTTCCCATGCTCTATATATCAGTATGTTTTCCTGAAATATAAACGTCAAAGACAAACAAACATCACTTAAAGAAGAATGATATCTTGACCTCTAGATATGAAAAGCAGGGAACATCAGCAGCTATGAATACAATGGAAGGACCTATTAGCTATTCAAATGCTAGAAAATTGGTGTTACTCTATAAGTTGTGATCATTTAAAATTTAACAAGTACTCTTCAAAAAGGAAAATGACACATTAAACAATCATCAAAATAATTGTATTAAATCTTAACTTTCCTTCCTACTTTTCCAGCTCATCAGCTTTACAGTTCTCACAGTCAAACTCTTATGTTCCATAATAAAACAGGGAAAAGGGTATTTATCAAAAGTTATAGGATTTAAGTAAAAGTAAGATCCGCAATCCCATAAGTTCATCAATTTGTTTCAAGATCTTATCAGCCAGAAAGTGAGAAAACACCTTCTTCGTCATACTGTCCATACGCTTCACAACCCAGATTACTAAGGTTTTGAATAGAACAGACAGATTTATGATGAACATGCACAAAAAGGGATATATAATTAGTTCCACTTCTTTTCTAGAGGAGAATAAGCATAGACATTGCTAAACCAATGCTACATTCCGAGGATGATAAAATGTAATAAAAGTAAGACAAACCAAGTAAAACAATCCAGATTTCAATATTCAAAGGCAGCCCCAGTTATGCAATAGATACCGACACGTTTTGAATAGACCAACCATGGTGACCTTCATTCCTTTTCCATATGTGATCAGATTAAATCCCACCAAACAAAAAACACAATCAATCATTAATTCTCGACTTTAGGGATGACTACAAAGAGAAATTGGAAAAACCCAAATCAAGTAGTCTTTAAGTTCTCACCAATAAACAGAAAAATTCCCCGAAATGTTTTTGTTTTTGTTTATTGAATGCATATGATATTGCAGGGTTAAGAACCCTCCCTTTTTAGGCACAAGTAAAGAAGAAGAAAAAAAAGCCCCTTAACTTTATCTAATCATAACTGAGTTATGTCTCGAATCCTAGCTCATGAGCACTCAGCTCAGGTCGAATTAAAGCTTCTCGTTCGTTCTAAAAATAGATAAAGCATATCATTGTTCGATGGGAAAGAATATCCTTAAAGAATTAAAACTAAACAGCAAAAAAAATATGGAAGCTTAAAATAAACATGACTCACTTACAAAAAACTATGGCAGAAGATAGAGCGAAAGTGATGTACCTCCTTGGCTTACCAGCGACAGACCTATGATGTTTCGAGTACAGAACAGTCAACACCTGATGAAGAAGGTAAACAAAAAAGAGAGGCTTGGTGAATGGTGAACTTAAGAAAGTATATTTCGACCCAAAAGAAAACTTAAGAATGGGTTGGGCTCATATACTCACAGTCCATTTACGTCATCCTTCTCTTTTTTGTTTTTCCTTTCCTTTCCTCTTTTATAGGCCTCCCTTGCAAGAAATTGAAAAATAAAATTACCAAAAATTAAAAGACATTTTCAGTATAATTCGCTTTTGTTAATATAAAAGTTAAAATACGTACAAATGTAGATTCTGAGACAAAGGCCATCTTCGATTCTAATATTGGGTATTCTGATGATAATATTCATAATTTTGATTAATTAACATGTTTCACTGAAGAGGAAGAAAGGCGAGGGGAAACAAATAACAAAAGTAATCAAGGGAAGATTCCACCATGTTTGAGCCTTAAATGGCAAGAACAACACAGGTATTACAAAACTTTCAAACCATCGTACACCAGCATGACAGCTGAACATAGAGGAAATCATTGGGAGGATACATTTTCAGAAAATCCATTTATTTCCAACAATTTGATTTTATAGCAGCGATATTAGGCTTTTTTGCCGGATGCCCCTTTGAGGGATGCCCCAGCTTCCACAAGGTCTTCTAGTGCCTTCGAAATCTGTGGTTCGGTCAAACCTTCCAAGCGAATGCCCCTCTCAATGCCCATATCTGCATAAAATCCAATTTGGATCAGGTATATCAGATGCCACAAACTTATCTACATGCAGATTGCTTAGAGCAAAAGCATGGGGAAGCCAGTGGGCTGGATGGCATGTAGCTAGCTAACAAGGGTCTTGTACAGACAAAAATACAATTTTTGATAATATTTCAATAAACAGAAAGCAAGATAGATTTCACTCCATGACGCTACAATCATCCATGTAGTAAACAATTCTACCTCATCATTGCTGCTCAATGCTAATAAAACAACAAAATTATATCAAATGTCATTCAGGTCTTGATGCATTTTCATAACCTTCGATGAATATGATCAACAAAAAACTATCAAGATAATGGATAACAACAAACTCAAGGCATTTTAGTTATCATCATTACACGATATTTCAGATAATCTCGCTGCAGAAGGACAATACCAATACCAAATAGAAGACCAAGCAAGATGAGTAACACAAACTATAAATACAATAACAAGCAACAACAAATCATTGCCTAACATGAGTATGTTCTATTCATACATGTTGAAGGACTCAAACAGAGATGACCCTCATTGACGATCAACAATAGCTAATTCAAATAAGGAGGGTATTCAAAAATAAAGAATTAATCCAGGTATGCTTGTTCAAGTTCGGCAAATTATCTTTCTGATGGAAGTGGCCTCAAATTATAGGGCATTGGGTCTTATTTATGGTTGGCTGGTTCTAGTCAAGTTTATAGTTTTTTATGTGCAAATAAGCACATACGAACAACCCTAGTCCAATTCTTCTGTTCTTCACTCCCAAACCTTATCCCCTTGTATAAACTCTTTCCCAAAATTTGAATCCAGATCTATCCTAACCCATTTCACCCTAGAATCACTTGGCCAAATGATCCTAAACTCAAATCTAGCAGCTGAAAGGAAATTCCTACACCCTCAGTCCTAGTTTTAGCTACTATATTGTGATCGTATCCTTGCCAAACTAAAGCCAAACAAATGCCACTTTTTCCCTGAACTAGAACCCTGAAATCCCTAAACTAGAGCAGGTTAACAGAAAATTTCCATTACATCACCCATTAAAATGGATCTGGAAATATCACTTTGAATGATCACAGAAATCAAATTTCATCATTAACAGAAATCTGTGTCCAGTCAAACAATTGTATTGTATTTCAAAAAACAACAGAGAAGAGCTCAACTTTTCTGTATTGAAAGGGTAATTACATTAGAAATGATTTCCACCTACACAGATCCAAGATTCCACCGAAGCTCATTTTTCCCTTTTTCATTAGAAATGAAAGTAAGCATCCTAAGTTATTAATGCTTAACCTTGAGAAACATTAGATTGCAAATACACGGTATTAAGCGAAATGCAGCTTGGACGAATATAAATGAAGCATTAAACTGATAGTGTATTTTGAACTATAGTTACAAAATTTGAAACCACTAATAATTTTTCAAGAATGCTCTTAAATTCCTAAAATCAAAATTGGAAAAGCAAACAAAAAAATAAAATAAACGATAGATTATAAAAAAAGAATTGAAGGAAGTGGAGAGCAGAAGAAATACCATATCTAGCCCAAATCTGGGGCTCAATCCCACTGCATTCACGGATAAGGATTGGTAATTTAGGGTTTAAAGTCTTGAGCTCCTTGTAATTGCTCTCCACGAATGACCTATTACCCAGAAAAAATAAATTAATTACATTACATAAAATAAAGAAAACAAGAAGAAGAAAGAAAGAACATTTAAAGTTTCGATTGAGGAAAATGGGAAAATAAACCTAGTGGGAGCACTCGAAGGGGATTTTTGGCAAAACAAAATTCGAAGTTCTTTGAGGTTTCGAGATAACTGGCTTCTCCACGCCATTTTTTTTCCCTTCTTTTGTTATTATTATCTGATTAAATCAACCAATTAACGATCGGGGGAAGCTGCCTCGAAAAGATGTTGAAGTGTTCGAGAGGGGGAAGCTGGGAAGAAGGAGATCGGGGGAAAAACAGAGGGTGCTTAAGGGTACAAATGTCATTTGCTATAAAACTACTAAAAAATAGTACTAAACCAGTATTACAAAAGAGAAGTAATTTTTTTTTGGGTATTATGAATTTATGATATAATAATTCAAGAGTTAGTATTATTTAGTGGTGTATATATAGGCTAATTAAAATGTTGACAAGGTACTCTATTTCATAGTTAATCAAAATTTTAATATGAAAAATTATACAAAACATTGCGAATGAAGTTTAACGGACTATACATGAACCTTAAAGTCATAATTTAATTAAGGAAATAATTAGAAGATAGATTATATTACTCTATTTTTATCTTTACGATTTTTAATTTTTATTGCTAACAAAATTCAAATAGAAAACCTTGAACTGAATTAACCAAATAAGCAACTAATCGAAAATCTTCATATAGATAAGCATTCAAAACCAAGCTAATTGAAAATCGAATAAGTTCATTCGGTTTTATATTTTTTATCATTATACTTTTTTCTGAATTTTTTAAAAAATATTAATTAAAATTACTTAAATATTTATATTTATGAAATAAATACCTAAACTTTATCTATATCTATCTCTACTATTGTTTGATGGAAAAATTACCTTCATTCTCATATTTATGCACATATTCCATTGGTTTTAAGATCGTATGGCATATAGTCTTCTACATAATAATTGGGTGATGAAAAATGATTAACTTCATAATAATCTTTTTCATCACTTTTGTAGTAATCTTCAGACGATTGGATGGATTCATGGAATCCATAGGTTCTCACCCTTGTTTCTTCTAAACAAGGATGAGGAACAAGGTTGAGTACATCACAAAGGTTTGAAGAAAAGGATATGAGATGGAATTTGAAGATGGATTGTATGGATATGAATATGATGACAAAAAAGAAGATGATGTTATTGAATATGAGAATGGATTTGGATCACAATAGTACATAGAACTTGGAAATATAAAAGTTACATTAATCTACTACTAAAATTATCAACTCTACTGTTGAAAAGTCTGCCCTTCTTACATCTTGAGAGCCCATATTTATAAAAAAGAAGTAGTTATCTAAAGTAAAAGTAGTTATAATAAAGTAAACTATCTTATCTTAACTTACATTTAATTTAAAATTCATTCAAATGTGGAGTAATTAAATTGAAGCAATTATTACTCCAGTATAACTATTATTGGATAAACACTGATTGAAGACTTAATTTAAGAGAATATCTCATTTTTGCTAGAAAATAGGGTTAAACAATTGTCCCCAAACATGCTTTTGATTGATCATAACATTTTTTTTTTCAGAGATCATAACATGTTTCACTTTTGAGTGATGAGTGAAATTCAAAACAAGGAATATATTTTCAGGTACAAAACAAGGAATATTGAAAAATATCAAATACCCAAACCTTACCACTTTTAATCAATTAAATTCACCAGACAAATGATAAGTCACAATTAAAACAAGTCTTCTTTTACATAAAATAAGTTCGGATTTTTCTTCCGCAATTAGCCAAGAATCTTATGTCATTATTATCAAGAATAACTCTTGATCAACGCAAGTTTCTTATTCACTTGATGTCTCAATAAAAATACATAATGGAAAGAACAACATAAAATTTTACCTTCAAAATAGGTTTATGTTCGAATCCTATAATTGAAGTTACAGACATCATTTTAATGATCCAACGGCTCGGTTTAAAGAACAACGCGTTCCAAATTACATATCAAAAATGTAGCCTGATCCAACTGTGAATTTCTCTCTGGTGATCATTTTCCTCTAACTGCGCAATACTGGAAAAATTCTACATTTCTTTTTTCCAAGGCTCTCGCTTTCTCCTCTTACTTCTCTTGGCTATCTCCTACCTTTAGGGGTGGCTATCGGCCGGTTCGGTCGGTTGGCGGTTAAATGTACCTAATACCGACATCAATCGAAATAAGTATATTTTTAACCGACAACCGACCGACAAGGCTGTATAACCGCCAACAACCAACCGCCGTCGGTGCGGTCGGTTATGGCAGTTTAGTCGGTTAAACTGTTTAACAATTTAATTTCAATTTGAAATAATTAGTAGCATGATGTAAAGATATTACTTTAAAGCTTTACATTTACAAATTCAACTTTAAAGCCATAAACTCAAATAGGCAAATAATATATGCCAAATACTCAATAACAGATATATCTCCATGGCTTTAAAGTTTGATGAACTAACTACCATTTACACAAAAGTGCCTAAGTGTCAACCTGCAAAAAAAGGTTAGTAGCAGCATTTAGTTATTTACGCGAAAAGCTCCACTGAACAAAAACTAAAGGAGCACTTAACCATCAGATCATATATTCATATTCAGACCTAAACCTTTGACCTATATAAATATGCACATATCCACAGTACACTACTAATTCTCTAAATGTCTAATACTGTCCTAGTAGTAGTCTATGGACAAAAAGGAATAATTATAAACTTGCAGCCACATGCACCTCTCTGTCCCACGAGTAACAACAACAATGCTTCATTGTCATTGATCATGATCAGCATTCAGCAGTAGCAAAGAATCCTCTACATCTTTACTTTAACTTTACTTTAGTCTTTAATCTTAAAAATTAACAAGGGCAGCAAAAGCAAATGCATCAGACATCAGTTAATGACTTGAAAGCTCAAAGCAAAAACCAATTTATAAGTTAGAATTCAGAAATCAGAATCAAATAAGAAGCAAATCAGAAGCAAACAGAAAGTTCGAAAAGTAGAGGACCATACCATCACCCATATTTATCTCAACTCTCAATCCAATGCAGCTCATCTCAAGTGTCAATATTAGATTCAATGGAAACCTTTTACAGATCTATTCAAAACAGAAATATCCAATTAGCAGTTCATTTATTCAAAATAAAAAGCAAAATGAAAATAAAGTTTGCAATGCTTAGTGTTTTACCTAGAGCCAACTGATTTAGCTCCAATTGCTCATCAATGTCTTCCATTGGGTCAATTTCAGAGGAACCCTTCATCCAATCTTGAGCACATATCAAAGCTTGAACAATTTTAGAAGTCATGCTACTTCTATACACATCAAGCACTCTTCCACCGGTGCTGAAAGCTGATTCAAAAGCTACGGTGGACATTGGGACAACCAAAACATCCTTTGCAAGTAATGACAGAGTAGGGAACCTAGGGCTATTCAATCTCCACCACTTCAACACATCAAATGGAGGAGCCTTTTGCTTAACTATTTCTCTATCCTCCTACAGATAAATCTCTAACTCAGATTTTGCTTGTTGTAATCCAGATTCGGCTTCTTCCCTCATGAATTGAGTCATTGCATCACCACTAGACCTGTTCATGGGCCGGGCCGGGCCGGATTCGAGCCGGGCCTAGTCTTGAGATTGAGGCCATTAGTGTTGCCCAAGCCCGACCCATTTATCAAATATTTAGATCAAGGCCCGTCCAAAAGCCCGTCTAATATTTTTTTAATAATTATATTAAGAATTAAATATATTAATTAATTATATAAATATAATTGTAAATATAAAATATAATTTATACTACCTATAATATACTATTCTTATTGATAATAAGATTTTCTACATATATTATTCATTTTTTTCTTATTTAAGATACGGTGTAAGTATAAATTATATTTAATATATATTATATATCAACAAATAAAAAATAAAAACAAGCATATTTTCTTAATCGGGTCGGGCTCGGGCCGGGCTTGGGCTTTTGCTCTTATACCCAAGCCCAGCCCATCTTGATATTTTTTTTCAAATCCATTCAATGGGATTAAAATTCTTGTCCAAGCCCTTTAAAATATCGGGCGGGTAGCCCGACCCTTGAACAACTCTAATCACCACCGTAATATGCACCTAAGTTATCACCCACATTGCCTTGACTTTGGGGTTCAAGTCTTTTATCAGATATTGGATTGACTCTCCTCCTATAGTCTTCAAACAAAGCCATCAATGTTTCATTTATAGAAGCCAAGAGAGAAGAACCATGATCATCCGAATCTGCATACATCTTTTTTATACAAAAACTCACAAATTTCAGCGTCTTTCTTGGATCCATAACTGCAGCAACATAAACCAACATGTTGGTCTTGTCAACTTGGCCCCAATACTTGTTGTATTTCTCCTTCATCTTGGCTGCCATAACCCTCAACTCCAAGCTTCTGTCCCTTTGCATTTGTGTCAAAGCATTTGACACGGTGAAGATCTCATCTAACAGATTAGTACTTGTCACATTGGTAGAAGCAGAAACTTTTAAAGTTAAATCGTAAAATGTTTTTAAAAAAACACACAAATGCTTTATTGCATCCCAATCTTCCTTAGTTGGCAACCCAACATTTCTAAGCTCAAATCTAAAACCATGATCAACATCTGCAAATGCCTTAAAAGCTTTCTGATACTTGCATGCTCTCTCTAACATATTATATGTAGAATTCCACCTAGTGGAAACATACAAACAAAGACCAGCACTAGTATCGAGTTCTTCAGCCACTACACATTCAATAAACTTAGCCAACCTACTATTTGAGGCTCTAACATACTTGACACTATCCCTGATTCGAACAATAGGCTGATTATATTCTTTTAATCCATCCCCAATTATCAAATTGAGAATGTATGCAACACATCTCATGTGCAAGTGCTTCCCTTCAACTATTGCAGATTCCCTACTCACAAACAAGCTTTTCAAGTATGCTACTGCCACATCATTGGCAGTAGCATTGTCAACAATCACACAAAAAACTTTATCACACAAACTCCATTCTTTTAAACACCTCTCTAGTGTTTTACATATGGCCTCACCCTTATGGGTAGTAATAGGATAAAGCTAATAATCCTCTTCTGAAATCTCCATTCATCATCAATGAAATGGGCTGTGACACACATGTAGCTATACCAATGGACAAAAGTCCATGTATCAGTGGTCAAACAGACCCTACCAGCAGCCCCTTTAATTACCCCCTTCAAAGATTTTTTACCCTCCTCATAAATCTCAAAACAATCTCGGGTAATTGTTTGTCTAGATGGTATTGTGTATCTTGGTTGTGCATTTTCCATAAACTCCCTAAATCCCTTTCCCTCAACAAACCGAAAGGGAAGCTCATCTACTATTATCATTTTAGCCAATGCTTTTCTAACAGCCGAATACACAAACATCCAAGTTCCTAGTTCCCCTTGATTGTTTACGGTAAGCTTTGCCTGTTTTGAATCTTTTTCCTTAGCAGCTTGAACCAAATGGTTCTTAGGGCACTTTAAAACATGATGTTTAAGACTATTAGTTCCATTTTTTTTAGAGTCAACAAAATATGCATGACCACAGTAATTACAACTAGCCTTAAGTTCCCCATTTTCTTCAAATTTAGTAGCATGCTCCCAAACTATACTAGTAGTTGCCTAGGCCTTTTATTGGAAGGTTTAGTTTGGGGTTTTTTTTTTTTTTTTACATTTTGCAGGCCCAACAGTTTTTTTTAAGGTTTATTGCTAAGCCCCTTTTCACCAGCAACAACAGCATCCACCACGGATGATCTTCTATTGGATTGATTTTCTTGAACACCTTCTTCCCCAGTATCTCACTTTCAACATCCACCTGGATGTCTACTATTGCATCTACATCAGGTAGCTCAGTGTCACCCATCTGCATAAATAAAACAAAACAGTAAAACTCATTAGATTAGACAAAGACATGAGATTATATAGAATGGAACAGAACAGTCATCAACTCATCATACTAATTAAGTTATATACACCATAAAATAGTATCAAGTTATGTATATGAAATAGTATCAAGTTTTGTATATGAAATTAAATGGAACAGAACATAACAGTCATTTGATTAAGAAGAATCAAACAAACAGAAAATTACCTTTCAATTTCGAACCAAAACTATGAAGAATCAAGCATGTATGAACCCAGAAAGGCAGTTGCAGATATTGGAATTTGGAAACATGCTAATATTGAAACTTATGGTTATGTCCATTCGAAATTTGGGGATTTCGAATTTTGAAATCAAAACAGTACATAATCTACTTAGCATACTAAATCAAATGCTTAGAGATTCCAAACACGGCAATTTTTCTTAGACACTTTAAGATGAGTATACTCAAAGTTTAATTGTGGAAAAGAACCAAATGAGCAAGTGTAACATAATAGAAGAACAAAACATATGAGAGGTTTTAAGATAACTATAAGAGGAAACAATTGAGTTTCTGAAGAACAATCAACGAAAATAAAAGAACTGGAAAAAAAAACTACGTACCACCGCACCGAATATAAAAAGCAGATCAACAGAGCCAAAAACCCTTCAATAAACCTGAAATCTTAGAAACACATACAAAATCAAATATGAACAAATACATACAGAAAAGATTTTGTTTAAAAAAAAAAAGAGGACTGCGAGGGAGAAGCGAAATCATACATCAAATCAATACACTCAAGTGGAGCATACCCAACAATGACAAACAGAAAAAACAAAATGGAAATTTACCTTTCAATTGCAGAAACTTATGGTTAGGGTTCATCCATTCGAAATTTGGGAATTTCGAAATCAAAACTGAGAAATCGCACTAGGGTTTTGATCGCAATGATCAAAAGAAACTTTTAGCAACAATTTTCTATCAAAAACACTAAGGATCGAAGCCTTCGATCCAAAATTTCAATCGAAAATAAAAGGGGAAAAAAGGGTTTTCGAAGAGAAGAAAGAGAAAGAGAACTTTGATGAGAGAGAGAGAGAGAGATTTTTAATCTGAGGGTTTTTTTTTATTTTAGGATATATATATTTTCTATATAAAATTAATATTTTTGAATTTTAATATATATATATATATACATACATATAATATTCTTAAAATTATATTATATATATAGTCGGTCGGTTTCGGTTCGATTTTAAGGGAAAAAATCCTACCGAAAACCGACCATATATGTACACAAGATTTCGGTTAGGCCCGCGTTAACGGACCTCAACCGTTTAACTGACCTGCCATGGATGCCAAGCCTCGGTTTCGGTTGGTTAGGTCGGTTTTAATCGACTAATGGACATCCCTACCTACCTTAGCACTCAAAACATGCTTCTTGAATCAAGAAATCTCTCACTTGACTCAGTTATATATAATTCATTGAGTGCTCATCATGGTATGAAATGTCTCTTGTCAAACCTTGGTTCAAACAAAACCTTCCAAACATGTTGTTGGATGAATTCTACAATTTATTCCTCCTCACGATTATATGAGTGAGCATGTGAATTTTCCAACTATAATCCATCAAACTCCACACTTAAATTCTCTTGAAAATAATTTAGATCAAAACTTACCTCAACTCTATCGATGCAAGTTGATCTAGCATTAGTTTTGCCCCCAAGTTTTGGCACACCTACTTTTTCCTTCATGGTTGCATCTTGCCCCAAAGTTTGAACAATACCTTCATCTTGCCCCCAAGTTTGATCGATGTCTTCATGATTCACAAGACAATCATTCTCACTTGGTCTTTGAACGTTACTTAGCACGGTTTTTGGAGGAGTCACCACAGTTTGATACAATTTGATTGTGTTATCCATGATCTTACACCATGAAACCTTTATTTCATGCCATGAAACCTCTAAGTCATTCACTTTTTGGCTTAATTTACGCATGTCGTTCAATGTTTTTTTTTTCCATGAAGTCAAGGCTCGTTGCACATTCTCAAGTGCTTGTTGCACATTCTCAAACGCTTCTTGCATAGCAACTGAATTACTCTATTCTTGCAAAGCAACCGAGTCCCCTTTTCCAACTTGAAAGACATGGATGTTCTGTTCAATCCCTTCCGTCCCACCAGGCATGCCAAATTGTGTGATGGAAAAGTTACCTTCATTCTCATACGATTGGACGGATGCATAGATTCCATTGGTTCCAAGATTGTATGGGATATAGTCTTCTACATAATGATTGGATGATAAAAAATGATTACCTTCATAATAAATCTTTTTCATCACTTTCATAGTAATCTTCAGACAATTGGATGGATTCATGGAATCCATAGGTTCTCACCCTTGTTTCTTCTAAGCAAGGATGGGTAACAAGGCAGAATACATCACAAAGGTTTGAAGAAAACAGATATGAGATGGAATTTGGAGATGGATTGTATGAATATGAATATGATGATAGAAAAGAAGATGGTGTTATTCAATATGGGAATGGATTTGGATCTCAATAGTACATAGAAGTTGGGAAATCTAAAAGTTACATTAATCTCTTAAGTTACATCAAAACTACTTCTAAGATAAACAACCATATCGTTTGTCTTCTGTTGAAAAGTCTACCCTTCTTACATTTTGAAATCCCATATTTACACAAAGAGAAGTAGTTAATAAATTGTAAACCACCTTATCTTAACTCCACTTAATTTAAAATATATCCAAAGGTGGAGTGATTAAATTGAAACAATTATGATTTCAATAACTGTTATTGGATAAACATTAATTGAAGAGTTAATTTGAAAGAATATCTCTCTTATCATTTTTACTAGAAAATGGGGTTAAGCAACTATACATAAAAGTACAAATGCTATAAAACTTTTTTTTTGGTGAAAAAAAGTTTAGATGACGGAAGGCTGCCCAGTTCAGGATCAGGGCATGCCACAAGCCTCGAAGAGCGCTTATAGTGGTACTTACAGATCACCCACCAACGAGAATCGTTGGCACGACTCGAACCCCAAACCTTACAAGTAGAGGTCCAAAGCCTTACCAACTCAACCAACCTCAATTGGCGAATGCTATAAAACTTTTGAATTAACGATTTAATATAATTTTTTTAAATTTTACAATTAAACTATGCTAAAAACTCTATATTTTGTAAATTAAATCTAATATATTTATAGGAAGAAAATGCAAAACATTTTTATATCGTGCAATATTGGCCAATTTAAGATAATAATCACATATTCTTTAAACATATGATTAATCAAATCAATGTTGCATTTTTTGATATACGAAATATGTTTATCTGATTAATATAAATTCAAATATCATCACAGGTCAAGAGGTTTTGAAAAATGAATAGAAAACGAAATGTCATTATTGAAAAGATATCGAACTAAATCTAACTTACCATATATCGATATCCCCTCCTACCCAGCTACTATGTGCTAATTCTTACTCATTAACTAATTGAGTTTTTATCAGGTTTATCGTCAGTGAAGTTTAGCAGACAGATATCGAACTAAATCTAACTTACCATATATCGATATCCCCTCCTACCCAGCTACTATGTGCTAATTCTTACCCATTAACTTATTGAGTTATTATCAGGTCTATCGTTAGTGAAATTTAGTAGACTGCATGTGTGGGGTTTAAGGGTTGACATGTGTTCCCTTAGAGAATAGATACTAATATTAAAAACTTAATAATTAATTATGAAATGGGATACATATCAATATTTTAACCCGCTTGAGGAGTCCAAATTCCAAAACACTCCATCGACAGTATACCAAGATAATAACTCTTAACTTATTATATATAGATTAGACAAGTGATGTTAAAAGTATATATAAATTAATAATAATCATCCTTTTTTTTTCTGTTATATCTAGAGCAACATAGTTACTAATTATGTAATATGCTTCCGAAATTTTAATATTCCCAACTTAATAATACTCTGATTAATGCTAATAACAGTCGTTCTGTACGTGCTACTTTTGAATCTAATCGGTTTGGGAATTAATTCTTTTCTTTCCTTTTTCTTTTGACTAAAATCCCAATTTGGTACCAAACCTAAGGAAAATTTTGGTACCTAACGAGCCCGAGCTAAATTTGTAGAAATTTGAATATTTTTATTCATAATCGAGCTTATTGGTCGAGTTCGGGTAGTTCGATATTCGTCTCAAGTCGAGCTCGAGTTCCATAATCAAAATTCGGTTGCGCTCGAGCCGAGTATCGAGCTCACAAAACTCTAAAAAAAACTCGGCTGTTTTTTTTTAAATCTTTCGTCCTTGTTGGAAAACTGGAAAAAAAATGCTAAGGTTATCTCCTAGGGGTTTTTTCCTTGGGAATTGTGCACACTAGGGTTTTAGATGGGAGATGAATAGTATTTAATAAATTAAAGAAAGGAAGTTGGCTTGGCAAAGGAATATAATGCGTTTGGGGATAAAAAAAAGTGTAGGAAATAAAAATGCAAGTGTTATTAGATGAATCAAAAGGATGAATTAAAAAAATAAAAGAAATTTGTCACATATTAATAGAAAAGAAAAAGAAAAATAAATGAAAAGGAAGATTAAATGGAAAGGGTAATTAAAAATAAAAGAAATGGACAGTAGCTAAACTTTATGTGTCTACAATAAGCCCCGAAAAATGTTACCGTTTGGCGGAGTTGTTTTTTGTTTTTTAGACGAAAATGTTAAATTTTATTCATAAAAAAACAGTAGAGTTTCTACCATGGTACATGAGGTTAAGTTATACCATAAGCTTTACAAAAAAAAGTCCAGCTATGCTTAAGCTTTACAAGACAAAATCTATACTGAATAAAACTAAAATAAGCTATTTACAAAGTGCCAAAACTAGATGTCAAAAATGTTTTCACTGAAACCCCAGCTTTGCAAAGCTGTAAATTGATAGGGTCCTTAGTTATGTTGCCCAGGCAATGAAGTTTCCCTTGTATGATAGCAGCAATCTTTAAAAGCATTTGACAAGGAGAAATTCTAGCTTTTCCATATAGTCTGTTGTTCCTCTCATTCCAAACAAAATATATAGTAGCATTCCAGGCCAATCGACAAACTAAAGTTAGGAGAGCTTTACCTTTTAGTTTGGTCATCCCCCACTGTAATTCCGAGTTCCAATCGAGGTTGTCTTTTCAATCCTGATAAGTGTAGAACTCTGCCTCAAACCTCTTTTGAAAAGCTACATGAGAAGAATGAATGGTCTCTAGTGTTGTTGGCAAAGAAGATAAAGGCCATTGTTCATAGTGACTCCCCATCTCATAATTATGTCTTTTGTGGGCAATTTGTTCAAGACTGCCATCCAAGCAACAATAGCGTGTTTGGGAACATGACCAGTGAACCAAATAAGTCTGTGCCATCTTACTTTCTGATGCTTCTGCCTGATAATTTGCCAAGCCTCTTTAACACTAAAATCATTATTTAATTGCTAAAAAGTGGTGCGAGCAATTGGTCTTAGTTGTAGAATTTTCCTTAGTGACCAACTGATATCTCGTGAAATATGAAGATCTTAAAAGGAAACTCTTTTGAACACATACTCTTGCAGCCAAGCTACCCATAATGAGTTAGAGTTTGAGGGAATGAGTCTGATTATATTCAACAAACTAGCGACATTCCATTCTCTAGCATGTTTGAGGCCAAGACCCCCTTCAGCCTTGGGTTTGCATACATACTCCCACTTTACTCTTGCCCCAAAAGCCTTGCCAGAGGTTCCTTTCCAGAAAAATGCAGCGCACATGTGAATGACCCTCTTAATCACCTTTTGTGGTAGAAGAAAATAACTGCTCCAAAAATTTTGTAAAGTTGAAAGTACTGATTGAATCAGTTGTAACCTCCCTGCATATGAAAGGTGTTTGGCAGCCCAACTATTTATCATAACTGTTATCTTATCAATTAGAGGCTCGCATTCCTTTGCACTAAGCTTTTTGGTTATAAGAGGAACACCTAAATACCGAACTGGGAGGGAGCCTAACTTGAAGCCTGAAGCTCTCTGGATTTCAGAAAGAGTATCATGTGATAACCCTGAGGAGAAAAGCTCACATTTTGAGTTGTTAACTTGCAATCCAGATAAGAAAGAAAAATCTTGAAGAATGGACATGATGGCAAGAATAGAAGATTTAGAACCATGATAAAATATCAATAAATCATCGGCAAAAGCTAGGTGGGTCAAACATAATCTGTGACATTTAGGTTGGAACTTGAAAACAACCTTTGTTGCAGCTCGGTTCAACATTTGAGAGAGAACTTCCATGCCAAGAACAAAGAGGTAAGGTGATAAAAGGTCCCCCTGCCTTATGATGCCACCTCAAGTGGTCGTTACAAATGAGGATTGATCAGGATTTGAATTTATTTTTCCTCACAAACTCAGGTGCTACTCAAATGGGTAGAACATGGCAAGTAAGGGTCGTTTTCCACTAGGAAGGTTGATAACAACAAGGAACCAATCCTTCAACTAAGGAAACAGTTATGTAGCACTGAATAATCAAAGTATAAGAGAGTAATTGTCACTAATGAAAACAAAACTAAGTGATTGATTAAGAGAAATCTATATAAACTAAGCATACTTCCTTCTCATCCCAATATATAAGAGATCTATCATGTGTAATGGGTCATTGACATGAAAGATAACAAGCAGTAGCTAATAGTTTTGCACCAATTCCAAGTTATTTACCTATGTAAGGTGGATTTCACCTAGTTATTGACATTGCATCTTTCTTCTAATTAATACAGATTCGTCAGAAAGCATCCCTCAATATAGATAGATGAGGCATGAAGTGCATCGAACAATTAACCAACCTATTAAATATAACATATCATCCTAGATCTATGTGAAGCCTTAGCACATAGAAAGATAACTATGAGATAATTGTAAACCACATAACTCCATCGTAGGTTATATAATCAAGACAAATGAGATTCTCAGATAATCATATGCATCAGAAAAGGTTATAATACAATTATCATTACCACTTGAATCAGATCTAATCAACTATACTCATCAGAAAGCATATTCTATAATCAATAGATAGAAATCGTCATTAGCTTATCAAACAACTATTTGAATGGCGCGCAACACTCATAGAATCATGAGATAAACATAAGATTAAGAACAGAAAATCATATTTGAATGTATCATGCATAAGAACTTGAATTAAGAAGAAAGTCTCACCATTACACAATGAATAGAAATCTACATGGAAGAGAAAAAGAAGTATAAAAGAACTACTCACTCATGAGATTGAGTGAAAGCTCCATCCTTCTAAGAGATGGGCAGCTGTCGTAACGTTCGGGTCCGGGGAACCCTGTCGAAACGACTTAAAAAAAACGGAGTCGCCACTAATCTTTTTTAACCTAGGTGCGATTAGCCACCTATCGGATTATTAAGCTTAATATCAACCTAAGCTTGGCGAAGGTAACTGATCGGTCGTTAACAATCATAAAAATAAAATCCCAACAAACTCCTAACTAAGTAGATAGGGCAAGTAGGGGTCGATCCCATAGAGAAGGGTGTAGATTTCATCCGAAGATTTAGTCCTTAAAATCTCTCAAAACAGAATACAAAAAACAGAGGTTGACAAAAAGCAATTAAACAGAAAACAATGAAACTAGAAAACAAAGCAAAGTAAATTAAATCTAAGACTATAGCAAATAAGAAAGAAAACAATAATTAAGGATATACTTCTTCACCAATGGTAGAAAACAATCAAATTAATTATGGGTCCTTGATTTAAAAGATAAATTCAGTATTAAATTCATGATGATAACTGGTCTAGGGAAAACCCTAACATGCTATTTAGGTAAGATTAACCGTTAGGCCTTAAATTACCCCTTTTTCCTCCTAACTCATCGATTAGCCGTAAAGCCTTAAAGATTTGCTAGGATTCAAAGCATGAAGATTAGTTCTTTCACACATGCTTAATAAATAAAACCATACAACAACCAGATAAATCTGATCACTGGCATGCAAACCCAATTAACCCGCCGCAAAGCGTAGCTAACTTGCTACATACAATCAAACTCATGCGTTAGCCTTGTTGTTTGGATCTAGCCAACAATCTCTCAAATTACCTCTTTAGTGGCCACATAAATTAATAAAGATCAAGATTGTAGAATTATAACAGAGTTTAACATGCTATCTATCAAGAATAAAATACCAAATTATAAGAACATAAATCTCACCATATTTAATTGATTGAATTCACCAAAGGATCAGAAGTATTAAGGATTTAGCTACTCATGGATTCGGGAAAATCCATGAGCGGCATAAGAGTACTTACAGGACCTTGGAGGGGCGAAATCTCCTTGACAAAAACCTAGGTATGCCGCACCACCCTATAGCTAGAGAGGGTGGCGGCACCCTTTGCCTAAAAACTAGAAAATAAATCTAAAGAGAATTATGTGAATTGGTGTGTAAAAGTG
>AWUE01018984.1:0-41787 GCA_001974825.2 Corchorus olitorius
TTTTTTTTTTTTTTTTTTTTTTTTTTAAGCATAATACTTCTTGACTGCATCCGAGTTGATAGGTCTCAGGAACTCTTCACCGTCCATCTCTTGTAAAATCAGTGCCCCACCAGAGAATGCTTTCTTTACTACAAACGGGACCTCCCAATTTGGTGCCCATTTGCCTCGGGGATCGCGTTGCGCTGGTATGATCTTCTTCAAAACCAAATCCCCTTCTTTGAACTCTCTCGGACATACTTTCTTGTTAAATGCCCTCTCCATTCTCCTTTGATACATCTGACCGTGACAAATCGCCGTTAACCTCTTTTCGTCAATCAAGTTGAGTTGATCGTACCTTTCCTGAACCCATTCAGACTCTTCCAACCTGATTTCTCTGTATACCCGTAAGGAGGGTATTTCCACCTCGACTGGCACTACTGCTTCCATCCCGTATACTAAAGAGTACGGGGTTGCCCCTGTAGAAGTTCTAACACAAGTCCGATAGGCGTGCAGGGCAAAGAGGAGTTTTTCATGCCAATCTTTGTAGGTCACTGTCATCTTCTCGACAATCTTCTTGATATTCTTATTGGCTGCCTCCACCGCACCGTTCATTTTGTGTCTATAAATGGTTGAATTACTATGTGCAATCTTGAACTGCTTGCAAGTCTCGTCTATCAAGCCTTGATTCAAATTGGATGCATTGTCTGTAATGATCCTTGCTGGCAACCCATACCGACAGATAATCTCCTTCTTGATGAATCTGGTAACCACCGCCTGAGTCAAGCTTGAGTACGAGGCTGCTTCGACCCACTTAGTGAAGTATTCAATTGCAACTAGTATGAATTTGTGTCCATTCGAGGCCCTGGGGGTGATAGCTCCAATTACATCTATACCCCACATTGAGAACGGCCACGGAGCTGACAAGACATGTAATGGGTTTGGAGGCATGTGAATCTGATCCGCATAAATCTGACATTTGTGACACTTTCTGGCATATTTTATGCGGTCAGTCTCCAACGTTAACCAAAAGTAACCTGCCCTCATGATCTGTCTTGCCATTTTGTGTCCACTAACATGGCTTCCACATGATCCTTCATGTACTTCTTCCATGATCTTCTTGGCTTCCGCGGAACCCACACATCGAAGCAACGTCTGATCACGACTCTTCTTGTATAACACTTCTCCATCTAAAAGATAACCCGTCGACATTCGCCGGATCACCCTTTTGTCGTTCTCAGTTGCACATTTTGGATATTTCTGATATTTGACATACTGCAGAACATCATGGTACCACGGGTTTCCATCGGGCTCTTCCTCTACGCTCATGACATGTGCTGGTGACTCCTTCAGCCTCATTTCGATAGGTTGGATTTCTACCCCTCCGCCGATTTTGAACATGGCAGCCAGAGTAGCTAGTGCGTCAGCCAACTGGTTTTCTTCCCGAGGTAAATAATGGAAGGAGATCTCTTCAAATTGCTCCATTAGCTCCAAAATGTGCTCTCGATATGGAATGAGCTTAAAATCTCTGGTCTCCCATTCCCCTTTCATTTGGTAAACCACCAGGGATGAATCACCGTAAACTTCTAACCCCTTAATCTTCCTTTCAATTGCCATTTGAATATCGAACACGCATGCTTCATATTCTGCGATGTTGTTCGTACAAGGGAAGTCTAGCCTCGCTGTGGCGGGGTAATGGCCTCCATCTAGTGAAATTAACACTGCACCGATACCATGCCCCAACATATTGGATGCTCTGTCAAAGTATACTTTCCATTTTGGAGGCTCTTTCGGAGCTTCTTCTGTATTCATCACTGCCATAAGATCCTCATCTGGGAATTCGAACTTAACAGGCTCGTAATCGTTACTTGCCCTATCTGCCAAAAAGTCCGCACTGCACTCCCTTTTATGGCCTTTTGGGACACGTACACAATGTCATACTCTGATAACAACACTTGCCATCTTGCTATCCTCCCAGACAAACCAGGCTTCTCAAAGATGTATCGTATCGGGTCAAGCTTAGAGACCAACATTGTTGTGTGGTAAAGCATATATTGTCTCAACCGTTGAGCTGCCCATGCCAGTGCGCAACACATCTTTTCCAAGGAGGAGTAATTGGACTCATATTCGGTGAATTTCTTGCTCAGATAGTAAACGACATACTCCTTTTTGCTCGACCTATCCTGCTGTGCTAAGACACAACCCATGGACTTTTCGAATACTGTTAAGTACAAAATCAAAGGCCGTCCACGTTCTGGGGGCATCAAAACCGGTGGATTCAACAGATATTCTTTCACCTTCTCAAACGCGGCTTGACATTCACCATCCCATTCACCTGGATTACTTTTCCTGAGTAGCTTAAAAATGGGATCACATTTCGCAGTCAACTGTGATATGAATCGAGCTATATAATTCAAACGCCCAAGGAATCTCCTTACTTCTTTTTGAGTTCTAGGCGGGGGCAGTTTCCGTATAGCTTCAACCTTGTCGGGGTTAACTTCTATTCCCTTCTGGCTCACCACGAATTCCAACAACTTTCCGGACGTTGCCCCGAAAGTACACTTTGCTAGGTTTAATTTGAGCTGGTATTCTCTAAGTTTTGGAACAGCTTCTTCAGATTTGCCAAATGTTCCTCTGGCGAGCGAGCCTTGGCAATCATGTCGTCGATATACACCTCTATCTCCTTATGCATCATGTCATGGAACAAGGTAACCATTGCTCGTTGGTAGGTTGCTCTTGCATTTTTCAACCCAAAAGGCATAACCTTGTAACAGAACGTGCCCCATGCTGTCACAAAAGCTGTCTTCTCTTTATCCTCGGGTGCCATCTTAATCTGATTATACCCGGAAAAGCCATCCATGAAAGAGAACAAAGAATGTCGAGTCATGTTGTCCACTAGTATGTCTATGTGGGGTAACGGGAAATTGTCTTTAGGGCTGGCGCGATTCAGATCTCTGTAATCCACGCACATCCTCACTTTTCCGTCTTTCTTGGGAACTGGAACAATGTTGGCTTACCATTCTGGGTATCTGATTTCTTCAAGGAAGCCAACGTCAAACTGCTTCTTAACCTCTTCCTTGATCTTCAAGAGCATATCTGGCTTCATTCTTCTCAATTTTTGCTGCACAGGTTTGCATTCTGGCCTTATAGGCAACTTATGAACTGTCACTGAGGGGTCCGATCTTGGCATGTCTTGATACGACCAAGCAAATACATCAGCATACTCTTTAAGTGATTCTACTAGCTGTTGCTTGTCTTCTGGAGTTAAAGTAGTACCGATCTTCACTTCTTTCTTACATTCTTCAGTACCCAAATTTATCAGTTCAGTGGCTTCTTCATGAGGCTGAATTTGCCTATCTTCTTGCTCAATCAATCTCATGAGGTCTGAGGGTAGTTCTGAATCATCTGCACATTCCTCAGTTGAATCATTGTTACACACAGGCCCATCAAAATCAGTTGCAGATTTATTTGGATCGTCTTTGCATTCATCGTCAGTTGGCTTGAGAAAAAGGTAGCAAGGTATATATATATATAAATATATAAATGGAATAGTAAATGAAGAGACAAGTGTGAATGACTGGAACAAATGAGAAGAAACCTGAATATGCATCCGATTTTCATTACTAGTCATTAAGAAGAGAACATGATTTAAATAACATCCATGAAAGTGAAATTCAATCACATTTTAGGTAATAGTCTTTAGAAACTTAGATAAGCCTATGGAAACTTTTGAAAAGGCTATTACATTTCTTCATTGTTGATAAAAACTGGGAATTCAAACTCGGTCCAATGGTCCATCTCTGATCCTGGCTCAGCGGGGTAGATCCATGGGCACCTATCTTCTGATCCATCTTCAACTGCGTTAATTGATAAGTCCTGCAGCTTTCTTTCTGTAGATAACATCTCAGTGGCTCGTTAAAGGGCATTCATTTGCTCTGATGGGTTCACCCAACCGGCTGACCTGAAAGTGTGATACAGGGGAGGGAACTCCATCTTGCCCCCTTCATAAGGCTCTCCTTTGAGTCTAGCCATCCTCATCTGTTTCTTCTTTTCCATAGCTTCCACCCGATCCTTCCTTGTGGGCTTGTAACCCAGACTGAACGTAAAGCTATACTTCGGTGTAGAAATGGGCTCTTTGATACTCTGGAGTCTCTTCCCCAAACCGCATCCTACTTTCCATCCCTTTCCTATCAGTTGCTTTATCTGCATTATCCAATTCTGGGTCACATGTGGCTTAGGTAACCTTCCCCCTTCCTTGACGTGGGTCAATTCAGCAACTTCAAACGAGCGAAAAGTATCTTCTAGACCCTCTTCTGTTGCTTCAATATATGGGGCATTGTGAGTCTGTGCAGGCATGATGTCCTTTTCTGCCTTAATTTCTATCAACTTGTTTCCTACCCGGAACTTGACCGCCTGATGCAGAGTAGATGGTACTGCTCCAGCCATATGGATCCACGGCCTCCCCAACAAGCAAGAATATGAAGGGTTGATGTCCATCACTTGGAAGGTCATTAAGAATTCCACTCCTCCGATCTTCATTTGGAGCTCAATGTCACCTCTTACTGAGCGGGTTGTTCCATCAAAGGCTCTCACCATCATGTTGTTTGGTTTGATATGGGAGAGGTCTACCAGCAACTTCTCTAATGAATGATAAGGCATAATGTTCAAGGCGGACCCATTGTCAATCAGCATTCGGCCAATGTGGAATCTATTACATCTGGCCGATATGTACAAAGCTTTCAGACTGTTTCTTCCTCCAGGTGGGATGTCTCCATCAGTAAAGGTGATATGACCAGTCGTGATGTTCCCCACGATATGGTCCAAGTTATCCACCGTGATTCCCTGGTCCACGTACGCTTGACTCAACACCCGTAGTAGAGCTTAACGATGCGCCTCTGAGTTAAGCAGCAGGGATAAAATGGAAATCTTAGCAGGCATTTTGTTCAATTGGTCCACCACGCTATATTCGCTGTGTTTTATGATCCTGAGAAATTCGCACGCTTCTTTCTCTGTAAAGTCTGGCTTCCCTGCTTCTCCTTGGGCAGATGACTGTCCTTGTTTCATCTCCATAGGCTTATCTGCAGGGCATGCCTTCTCTAACTCTTCCTCTTTTTGTATCATCTCCTTCACTGGTGGCGAATAACATCGACCACTCCTTGTCATGTTCCCGACCCCACTTAGGTTTGCCGAGTCAGCTTCGCCTTGTCTTTCTGCAACCTGGGGGGATAGGCTAACTTCGTATTTCCAAGGCACACAGTGATTGTTGTCATAGGCAAAAGGCCTGGGTGGATTAACCACCATTGGCGTAGTTGGACCTATCATGTGCTGTGGCATCACCGTGGGTAGCTTTGGAATAAAGGGTTGTACTATTGGGAGTGTTGGTACAAATGGTGGTGGCGGCAACCTAGTTGGTAAGGCGGGTACAAATGGTTTTGGCTTATGCTCTTCTGTCACCATACTGACTTCTCCCATCGGAACTTCAAAGTAAAACTGGATCCTGGATTCATTCATCTTTTTTTGGACAACGGCCTTGAACTCCTTGCAATGTTGGATGGTGTGTCCTTTGTGCATGGGGCATTCTTTACCACTAGCCTCACCATCATATTGCCCTGGTTTCATCAAATCAGCTTTAAACTAAGGCTCTGTATACCACCGCCATAGGAGTAACGACCCTACTGACATCTCTTACCACAAGTTCTCCACCATACACAGCCCCAACTTGCCCCCCGTTATGGTTTGGCAGCGAATTTCCAGCGGTATTCGGTTGTGCTGCTTTTGGGAAACTGAGTTTTCCACCCTTCACCAGAGCTTGCACCTCTCGCTTCAATCTCATACAATTCTCCGTTGAATGTCCTCGAGCTCCGCAATGGAATTCACAGTAAGCGTTGACATCGTACCACGCTGGGTAAAGAGGTTGTAGAGTGCGAGGGTATGGTGTGCATCGGATCAGATTTTGTTTTACTAACTGAGGCAGTAGTTCTGAGTATGTGTAAGGAATAGGGTCGATTAGCTCCCTGGCTGGGCGTGGAGCGGCCCTTGGAGGATTGAGTTGGTTGACGGGTTGTGAAGGAGCTATGGGCTGAGGGTTTGGTGCTAGCGGTCTATAAGACGGGCCTCCCACATTGTTGACTGGTTGGTAAGAATATGGAACTAGCACTGGTGGACGGTAGTAATTGATCGGGTTTTGGTTATACTGTAGGGGGTTGTAAGGATAGGGTGGATAATAAGGCTGGATAGGTACTTGGGGCTGATATCCCGCATGGTTGACCTCTTCCTTCTTCCTCACCACCTGCCCCCTCTTGGCTTCATATGGGACAACAATCCTCCCCGATTTGATGCTATTGTCCAACTTTTGCCCTATCACCACGATCTTTGCAAAGGGCTCAGATGCCAAATTGAACAATTTTTCGAAAAAGATAGATTTTTGGGTATCGATAAAGAGACCAGAAATTTTCGACTCCTCTATTCGTGGCCTGACCTGAGAAGCCTTATCTCTCCATCGTTGTGCAAACTCTGTATAACTTTCGGTGGGCTTTCTTTCCATCGCTTTTAGGGTTTCCCTAGATGGGGCCAATTCAACCAGATACTTGTATTGGTCGACGAAGGCTTTGGCAAGATCATCCCACGAATGAATACGATGCCTGTCGAGCTGATTATACCAGGTGGAAGCTGTCCCCGTTAGGCTATCTTGGAAACAGTGGATCATCAGCTTCTCGTTGGTTGCACAAGGTCCCATCTTCTTGGTGTAACTTCGCAAGTGGTTATGTGGATAATCCCTAGTCCCGTCGAACTTCTCAAATTCGGGGGCCTTGAATTTCGGAGGTATCACTAGCCCATCCACCAAAGATAATTCTGAGGTATCAATAAGACTATAATAGCTGTTGGATCCTTCCAACCCACGAAGTCTTTCCTCTATCAAGCTTAGCTTGCGTTTGCTGTCTTCAGTCAAATCAATCTTCTGGGATCCTTCTGCCCCTGTCAAATCAATGGGCCTTGTAGCCGCTACGCCTGGCTGGTACATATACGAGTAATCCTGTAAAGGCACCGATGCAGCCTCAATTCCAGAATGAAATGTTGGAGGATCAGATGGTCCAACTTCGACACCCTGGTGGGGCCTCGGTGGACGGGGAACGAAAGTCCCAACTGTCACTCCTGACAGTGGTGGATAAACAAACTGTCTTCCATTGGATATCGGCGGATTAACTTGCGTCATGTTGGCATGTCCGATCCCGAGCCCAGTCAGTCCTGAGCTTTCCCCAAGGTCGGCTCTGGTTGGGTCTTCCACCTCCTGAGTGTTATCTGCCACAACTTTCCCTTTTGTGAACTGATGCATCATTCCCAGTAACTGCTCTATCTTGGCGTTTGTCGCCTCCTCTCGGCGCCGTGCTTCCTCATCTCTGCGCTTGAGTTCTTCATCTTTGCGCCTGATTTCCTCTCTTAATTGTTGAATTTCTGTGGCTTGCTCGTCCATCCTTTTGGCTCTAGATCTGGTATTGTACTGCTGGGTTTGCTGATATATCTTTCTGGGTGGAGCTATCTTTTTTGACCTGAATTTATTTTAATTGTTAGTAATTAATCTTTATTTATCGAGTTTTTCAAGGTTTTTAAGGGCGTGGAGTCCCTCCACAACTTGGTAGGAACTTCCACAGGTCAAAAGCCGTGGCCATTTACAATTTTGTTAATAACCAGGGCTTTTGTCCTTATGCAAATGATGCAAATGGATGTTATGATGCATGATCTTACTGAGTCATCATTCAAGATAGAGAAAGACATTTGGGATTTCCTGTTCTTGAAATACCATAACTGCATATTCTTCATTGATAGAGAGCATCCTTAGCCACACACCATTGTTCATAAAGCGAGAATAATTTAGTTACATGCCATTGTCTCAAACTGAAACTTGAATCAAAATACTTATACAGGCCTTGAATTGTTCACAAATAACATTGATACTAGAATACTACTCTATTACAAAAGATTCAGTACTGCGGTTTCCCCACGAGCTGCTGGAAGTAGGGAAAGGCTCCATTGCATTGGCCGATGGTGTTTTCCAAGAAGTCAGCTACTGGCTGAAGGCGTCTGCCAAACGGTGCCACGCAAGGCAATATATTCCCAGCCTGATCTTTAATATCCTCTATCTATTGTAGCCCGATTTGGATTTTTTCTAGCAAGAAACGAATCTGATCGCATCTCTCTTGATAAGCCCTTTGCTGAGAAAATCCTTGCTCTTTTAGGTCATACCATTCAACTCTGAGCCTCCCATATTGCTCCTCCAAGTTCCTCAGCATCCCATTAACTGCCTCAAACTCTTGCTTGTTTATCCTAGCTGCCTGCTTGTGGAATTCTAAGTTTGCCTCTACTTGTGCCCTGGCTGCTTCAGCTGCACTCACTTTGGCCTTTTCTGCCTCCAGTTCATTTTGGGCCCTTTCCCGTTCTCTTCTGACCTTTCTCAAATCGCGGTCTAGGGTTTTCAATTGCTGATCTTTTATAGAGCACTCTCATTTCTCAAAGTCTAGCCTCTCTTTGAAATATCTTGTTGCGAGCTCGCTAGCTTTGTTTCTCTTTGTCAACCTCGCCACTTCTTTGCATTCAAACTTAAAGACCCCTTCAAGCTTCCGATTCTTAGCTTCAGCCTTTTCTTTCAACTTCTTCACATCCTTGGCTTCTTCCTCTGCTTCTTTCAGCTTTGCTTCCATCTCTCTAGCCTTTCTCTCTGCTTCTTCTTGTTTCAACATCAGCTCTTGGTTAACTTCTGCCAGTCTCTGGGCTTCACTTCCATTTCTTTCTTTTTCATATTGGATTGTCAATCTCATGACTATGTCTTCCATTTCTTCACTCACTGCAGCATTAGGATCAGTGGGAGGAGGCACCTTAATATCCTTCACTCTCTTGCGGTGCCAATCCGAGTATTCTGGTGTCACTCGAGTGGACCTCCCAAATTTCTTCACAAAGACCATCTGCCTGAGCGTATTCCTGAGTTCCTGAGCCTTTTTCTTAGAACGGTCTTCCCCATATTCGAAATCGATATCGTTTAATCCGTGGGTAGCCGGAATGAATTGATCCGCTCCATATTGCCTCCTAACCATTATGGGAAAATAACTAGTGACACCCCATAACCCGAACAATGGCACCCATGGGTTAGGTCCACAACAATAAGCAACAGAAGTAGGATTGAACCACGGGGCAATCCATTTAACCTGATCAGCTTTGAGAGTCCCTAGAAACTTCATCCATTGTCCCTTAGTTTTACCCGCGGGCCATTTGCTAGCAAGGAATTCTCGGATTGGGTTTGCTTCTTCCCCAAGATGGATTGGCAGAGTGAAGTGAGACTCGATGCATTCAAAGTGTCCCTTGAACCAAATAGTTAGCAACTGTGCACAACCCTTGAATCGTCCCCCTTTTAATCGACAATGATTAAGATACCTGATAGTTTCGGCTATAATTGCGGGGACTGGATTATTCCCCCTTTTGATGGCATCCACTAGATGGATCACGTATGAGTCCACTTGTCCTAATGCTTTAGGGAAGACTACCATTCCATATACCAACACTGCCATGATATCTTGCCCCTGAGGGGTGTTCGGGTTTTCCCTCACAAATTCTATAAGACATTGTGCTGCTAGGCCATCTGAAAAACCCTTGGTCTTCCAATACTTATCATACACTGCTCTCTGCATACCCATGAGATCTGCTAACACCGATATTGCTGTTGACTTGTTTCCCCTCATAAAGACTCTAGAGTTTTCATCAATGGCCTTTAACCTTAACAACTGGGCGTATTCTTCAATGGTTGGAACCATATCGACTTCATTAAACGTGAAGCATCGATAAGAGCGGTCCCAATATGGTAGCATTCCCCTATTCATGTTGTCGTCCACCTTCACTTTCATAAGCTGCACCACTGCTCCATATTTTTCTACAAACTCCGACTCGGTCATCTTCATCTTCATCCATAGCTTGCGAAGTTCAGTGTAGTCATTCTGCTTTAAGTCTAAGTCGACCGTGTCCGGCACTTCCGTTTGAAAATCCCCGGGTAGGTTATCTCCGTAGAGTCCCTGAGCTATCTCATTTCGGTGTTGGACGTGAGCCGGGTGACTGTCCCTTAAGTGCTCTGGGACAAATGACTCCAGGCTAACCCTATCCCACATCATCTTTCTCTACCTTAGGTGATGAATCAACCTATGATGCGATGCCACAAAATGCAAAAAGAAGAAAACAAAGAAAGAGGAAAACACAAAAAGCAAGTTAGTATCACACAAGAAAGGGGTGCTTAAATTTAAACAGGTAATAGTATACAAAGTGCCCTTGGAATATCAAAATATTTTCTGTTTTTGAAAATTTGAGCCTTAGGCTCTTATGGGCAGGGAGTCAGTTCATTGGGGTAACGTGATTACCCCTACTACGGTTCACAAAGAAAAGTAAAGATAAAGGCAAAGAAAGTTCCTTTCGTGTACCGGGTTTACCCTCACAGGTTTGGCTCTAGCTAGGTGGGATATCGCTCATGGTTTCTACATGCTGGGTGAGGCTTTTCATAGTTCTAAAAGCTCCCAAACTGTCCTTACTAACGCCCACCTAGGCTAGTAAGGCCCCCAAAACTCACCCATTATAGGCTCATTGGAAAGGGTTCAGTCTGAGTGGAGGTTTTTCACTAAAAACCCGCACGGTGACTATCGTCACACGAGGGCTAGCTACTTTGCCTCCTCCTAAAATGGTTAGAGCTCTGGTATAAGCTCATGCAATGCGAATGCAAGTTATTAGTGCACGTGTGAAGGAACATTCAAACCTTTAATCATGACCCGACACAATTACTAAACTACCCTCCAAGAAACAGAGTAAATGATTAGTCATAATATACATATATAAACCAAAAGCATGAAAACATGAATTAAACAAGAATAAAAACAAACGAACAACCAATTATAAACCCTAGTTACATCTAAATCAGCATTCAGTCCGACTCTCTAATCAGTCCCCAGCGGAGTCGCCAAGCTGTCGTAATGTTCGGGTCCGGGGAACCCTGTCGAAACGACTTAAAAAAAACGGAGTCGCCACTAATCTTTTTTAACCTAGGTGCGATTAGCCACCTATCAGATTATTAAGCTTAATATCAACCTAAGCTTGGCGAACGTAACACTAAACCTAACGAACGGTCTACTTAACCAGAGTCTAAAGATTCGGAAGCCTGGTACGTGGGGGGAAGGATCAGCACCCCCACAACGCCCGTCAAATTGACGGCACTGACTAGTCTAGAATTAACTTTTGAGTTTCTACCATTGGTTGTCATTATTCCTAAATTTAAAATAATGTAAAGAAAGTAACTCCTTTATTTTATTTTTAAAACAAAATCACACAAGCACAAATGAGCTTTGAGTTTTTTCAGAAAAATTGTTGGGTTGTAAAAGAAATGACCGGACCCTTCGATCAATCACTTATCCCTACTTCACTGTTTGTTCTCTTCTGGGTTCCTCATGAAAGGATTTTGAGAAATCTGGGATCAAAATGACTTTATTTTGGAGAGAAACCGAAAATGGGAACCTTCCCTTTCTTAAAAACAAATGAAAATAAGGCGGGAACCTTCCCTTTGAAAACAAAACTTGGTTGATTTTGAGTTTTGGAATTACTTTTAGAAAAAAACATTCATTTTGATATTTTAAAATTTTTATCATTTTATTCAGGTTTGAAAAAAAATTTGGTGTGAATTCTTTTATTTAAGTCTAGAATTTTGAATTCCCATATTGTAAAATCCTTTTTAGTTTTTTTTTAGAAAAAAAAACAACCTTTCATTTTCCGTTCTTTTATCTTTTTTATTCCTTATGACAGATTTTCTTTCTTAAATAAAACTTAAACCTTGATTTAAGAAAAAAACTATTTCACCTCCTTGCAAAAAGAAAAATATGACTCCTGGCTTTGATTTAAAAAAACTTGAAGAGAACACTGACAAACACAAATCTTTTTGAGTTTTTGAAAACAAAATATATTATTTTTTTTAATTTTTAATTTAATAGCAATTACTAATTCTAATTTCTATATGTATGAATGCACGTGATGCACGAATTCCAGTTACTGCAAATTTTTACCGAGTGATTATACGAGGAACACTGTCCGGATGCCTTCCACTCATACTGGTAAGACCCCCGTCTAGATGTTCCAAGCCTAGGAACTATGAATTGAGATCGACAACAGGTGTCCAAGTCCCAATCAAGCATCCCATTATCGGATCCTTTTAATTAACTCGCATGACAATAATATTTTTGCAACAATTTATACGAAAATAAACGTGAATGCAAATGATTTTCCTAATTAAAGGAAAAAAAAACTAATTAAATCTAATTAAGTCTAATTAAACCTTAACTAATCTAAATAAATTATTAAATACTAGCCCTAGACTAATTGATTAAAGCAAATTTAAAACATGATTGAAATTAACATCTAAGCAAACCATTTAGGCTGAATAAAACCAATAAATCAAAGGACCAAACAAGAAATATTTCCATTAATATAACATGTTGACTAACGACAAACAAACTAGAGATCTCCTAACTCCTATCTTTTTTTAAAAAAAAACTTTTCCCATTTGGCCTTTTTCTCCACTTTTATTCAATGTGTTTAATCAGAATTGTATTTTTTCTGGACCCCACCACACCTATTCTTCCCTTGTAATCAGAAACACATTTGAGCTTTTCTTTAATTAAATAATAATAATAACAATGATAATGGACAAAAGCAAAAAGCAACTAGAATCATGACAATCTTATCGGGAAGCCAACAACCATACTCGACTAATGCTACTAATAACGAAGAAAAAAAAAGACTAATTAATTCTAGCAACAAGCAGAATCCTACAAGACTTGAACACCCAAACATAAATATAATTCGGGCACGGTAAATGCTGCAAAATAAACAAAAGAAATCAGGATACATACCAACAATTCCCTTCCTGGTTTTATGCGTTCAACTTTCTTCCCACTAATGCTGCTACACACCCTTTAATCCGCTCAACCCAGTACTTCAGAACGGCCACCGCTCGAACCTCCTTTGTCAAATCTTTCTCTCTGTTTCTTTGTCTCTTCAAAGCCAACAACTCTCAAAATCAAGAAGGAAATTGGAATATGACCCTGTTTTTGTTCTTAAGAACCCAAAACTTCCAATCTCGGGAACTCTCTCGTATCCTTTCAAAATCCCTTTTTTTTATTCCCTCTCCCCAACCCCCCCCCCCCCAGCTAAGTTCTTTGGTTCCTTTTATAGAGCAAGAATGCAATGGATGCCAGCAAGAGAAATTTCAAACCGTTCTGATTTTTTGGGAGAGTGTATCATGGCCTTTGAAATTGTTTTGACATGTCCACCATTTTTGAAACTTGGTGCTTGATAGCTTTAACTTATGGAAATGTTACAGAAACCTTAGGATGACTACAATTCAACCAAAATGGTCATATGCAATATGGGTGAAAGATTCAAGAGATAAAAACTTAACTCAAAGTGGAAGATACTCTTGGGAGGAGGAGAAAGGTTGGCTGCCTTGGCAGCCAAAGTTGACTTTGGTTTTCCTTTCTCTCTCTCTCTCTCTTTTAATACAAAATAAATAAATTACAAGCAAGACCATGGTCCAACGTGATGACCCAAGTGGAAACAAAAAGAAAAAAGAAATGAACCCAACATGATGGCCCAAGTATAAACAAAAAGAAATAGATGGAAATGAACCCAACATGATGGCCCAAGTGGAAACAAAAAGAAATAGTTGGAAATGAGCCCAACAACACAAGAAAGGTAATTAAAAGCCTGATCCAAGACAAACTTAAATAGATCCATTTGGCCCTACAAGAGAAAGAGTATACTAAAATGGATCAAAAAGGAAATGAGCTCAATATGAAGACCCGAAAAATTTCCTTTGATCAAAATTCGGGTGTCTACAACGGCTAATCTACTAAGAAGCAATATGAAAACTAATTATGTTAAACTAAGATGTAAGGTGCGACAAAGGGAAGATAATACAAGGTATTTATAGGCAAATTAGTGCTAGGGTTAGCTAGGAGTGCAAATGACTAAGAAGTCCTTGAGTGGTTGGCCTTGTTGAGCAAGTAGTGATATATAGGTCCCCATGTGAGCACATATGGTTTCCTATGTAAAACTTGCATCGACTTGGACTTGTATGATTCATATGGGTAACCATTAACATGACATGGTTAACCACATATTCTTCATGGGCGGCATTCATCTTCATCTTCTCAAGTTGTCTACTTGGATCTCTATAGACACCCATTTTTGTCTTAGGACCATGAATTAAAACAAATTATTTCTTAATTGGTCATTTGCACTCTCAGGGGCATTTTGGGTCATTTGCACTCTCAGGGGCATTTTGGTCATTTGCATATTCAAGGGCATTTTTTGTCATTTTTGCACTTTCAAGGGCATTTTGGTCATTCTGAATGCTTTAGGTTCTCTTTGGTCATCTTAATCCTACTTTTTAGTTTAGATTGGCTATTTCATTTTAATAGCTATGCATATTCTAGAGTCTAATTCCATTTAGTATTATTGCATTTTGATCTATATATTTTTCTTAGTTTGCAATTTGGGGTGATTAAGGGTGCGTTTGGCATTGTTGCCATTTTTATTTTCTTGTTGCCATTTTCTTTTTTTGGCAACAAAATACAAAAAAAACATGTTTGGCTGAGTGTTTTTGTTTTTAAAAATTTGGCAACAACAACAATGTTTCCGAAATTTATGGAAGTAGAAATTTGATGTTTTCAACAATTTTGAAAACATTTTGACAACACAAAAACACGGATGAACAGTGCTCCTTTTAATGAAACCCGCCTTCGAGTCTTAGCTAACACATGGGTACAGATTTTTTTCCTTTTTTTCTTCAAAACTCTTCCTCTTTGTTGTTGTACCATATTCGACTGTCAAGTCTTCTGCCTCCTCTGCTTAGGGTTTTGCCTTCTTCTCTTTATTAGCTTTCAACTTCAACATCTAGATCTGCCAAGGATTCGACTTCGATCAAGCTCTTATCTCTCTACCCTATTTTCTGGTTTCGATTTTGCTTTTCTTCATACCAGGTATGGTTGTCTAACTTTCTCTCTTCTCTCGTAATCTAGATCTGGCTGTCTAACTTTCTCTCTTCTCTCTTAATCTAGATCTAGTATCTGCTTTGGGCTTAAAATTTTGTACTTTTTTTTGTCTAAATAAATTGTGATTTATCTTGAAAGCCATGAAAAAAATTGTAATCTATCTTATTCTTTTTTTTTTCTACAATATATCTTATATTTTGTTTTGTAATAATTTTTTACATTTGAAAGTGGGATTTACCGCTGCTGTAATCCTACTTTTCTAGAAATTGATCCTTCAAATAACCTGCATGATTTGGTCTGCTTTAAGTTCCTTGTGCTTTTTTATTTGTCTGATCCTATCAATATATCATTGTTACTAGTTTTCCCAACCTTGCTTCTGCTATGAGCTGGTATAAAGCTTGACCTTCCCTTTTTTTTTTTGCAAAACATTGTAAAAGTTCCATTTCATTCAACAATTTTATGTTGTGGCATGCGACAGTAAAAGAATATTACAATTTTATTTGGCTGGTCTTAGAAAGACAAGGGCTATTGAAAGTGGTACAAGAAAAGGTATGCCCCTGATCAAAGCCTGCTGAGAGGAACATCCCAAAGTGATTAATGCGTCCTCCAAAACCAATGCCATTTGGGATTACCTCTGAACTAAAGTTCACAGCACACCATTGCAAATTAGTGTTTGCTCCAGTTGGCCTGAAAATTGATGCCTTTGGGTAGAGCTGAAAGAGAAAAGACTTCATGTCCCCATAGAAATTGCTATGCTTTTCCCAAGCCTGAGAAGCATAATCTCCAAATATATACCCTGCTCTATCCTTAATAATCAAGATAGTTGGTCCATTGTCATTTCTGCAGTTCAATTGAATAATTACCCATTCCACTCGATATGTTTGATGCTGGTTGGTTCCTGATGATCCTTCATCTTTTGTAATTTGTTTACTTTTTGGCCAAATTTGTATTTCGTTTAATGTTTCTATGTTAGTCAAACCATTCTATTTTACAGGTTGAGTATTATGATCTGAACTAGGCTAGGACCAATCATCTTTAGACAAAAATTTTGATATCTATAACATTGTTAATTTGTGAGCACCATTACCCTCCACATGTCGATTCCATTCCATGTTCATTTGGCTACTGTTTAGCCTTACAAAATTGTTGATTTAAAGTTGGTTTGGGCTGTAATTTTGTTATGCGGTTTGGTTGAATTGGAATTGGTTGATGATTAGTGGATTATGGGTCTCTTAATGCACTAAAATTAACAATTGTTGATTGATGATGTTACCTGTTAGTTGCCAAACACACCTGTTAGTTTCTAAATTACACATGTGGCATTGTTTTAACATGTGTCGTTGGTGATTCAATCTTGTACTAATTAATTGGCCATTGTAAACGTGGAGCAATCTTTTGCTTATTGGCCATTGATATTTTGATTTTGATGCATTTTTAGCTAAAAGACAATAAGTTGACATAATGATCTTCTTTGTCTTTTTTTCCCAGGTTCCTACACCCAAATCCTACTCCAATTCACATCAAGTAGACTCCAATCAATTTGTTCCAAAACACTAAGGTCATATTAAAGGTGAATTTCGGTTATTTTTTTTTAATAAAGATCCATGATTGTGTAGAGTAGAACTTAATTATATGGGTAAATTGTACATGCATTGTTATCTTTTAATTATCAAATAAAATTTCAGGTTATTATCTTTTAATCCTACATACATGGAAAATGAGGGAGAGAATGTGAATCTAATTGAGAGTGGAGGTGAGGATAATGAAGTTCAAGTGGTTTCTAAAGATGATAGTAAGATTTGGTCAATTGAAAAAGAGAAAATACTCATTAAGCTTATGGAAGAAGAAGTGAAGAAAGGAAATAGACCTACAACGACATTCAACAAAGAAGCTTGGAAAACCATACGAATCGAACTTAGTAAGAAGGCTAAGTTCAATTATACCGAAGTTCAATTAAGGAACAAGTTTAATCAATTGAGAAGCCGTCATACTAATTTTAGCAAGTTGCTAAAGGAAACCGGTATTGGCTATGTTGCTGCAACTGGACAAGTTACTGCTACCGAGGACACTTGGCAACGCTTGTATGGGGTATGTGTTTCTTTTTAGTATTATAACTAAACAATTTCCTTTATCATTAAGAAATTTATCAATAATAACATGTGTTTATGTTTGTTTAACAGGTTCATAAGATGGCCAAAAAATTTAGAAAGAATGGATGCCCATTGTTTGACAAATTATGTGTCATTTATGGGGATACTACTGCTAGTGGATTTAATGCAAGGCCTTCGACACGTAGCTCCTCGGATAGTGAAGAAAATGTGGGGAACCAACCTATGCATGAGGGAGATAGAAATCACGTATTAAGTGATGAAGATGACGATTTTGGTGATGTTGGAAATATTTCTCAGGGTCATGTTCGTCCTAATTATGTTCCACCTAATAGGCGCATCGCAAAAAAGGCCAAAAGTTCTAATGCCTTGACTTCTCTGCTCAATTCTTATAATGAGAATACTAAAAGAAAAATTGATGTGTGGGAGAAACTTATTGAGAGTTCATCAATTTCAAGAACATCAAACCAAGATGTTACATCTGAAGCTGTTTCCGAGTCTAGGTCACCTAGAAGAAAATTTTTGAAGGAAAGCCTTGAAGCATTGGATGCACTTGATGGGATTGAGGGGGCAGTTTATGCAAAGGCGGTAGAAAAGTTTCAAGACGATGAGTTATGGAGAGAAATTTTTTTGCAACTTCCCAATAATAGGAAGAAAGATTGGGTGCTTAATCTCAAGTGATAATTTAGACTTATTGGATGACTTTGTATTTTATCGGGGACTTATGGTTTTTTAACTATGTTTGTGGGTTTAGTTTCATGGATGATATACTTATGGACTTGGTTTGTAGGAATGATTTCAAACTTAATTATTATCATTTAGGCATATTCAAACTTAATTATTATCATTTATGTATGTTCATCTATTAATTTTCATGGATGACTTTGCTTATTTATTTTTGATTTTTTTAATTTTACAGATTATTAGAATATGAAACGAAATCTCCTTCAGTTAGTTTCGTTTATGGATGCATTTGATGATGAGGAAGATGAAATGGGTGAGGTTCTAATGATATTAGCTATTGAAGAATATTATACTCGATTTATGTGCAAGCAACCTTGTAGAACATCTCAACTCTCCGGACATGCAAAACTTCAAGAAATCATTTATGGACATGAGAGTAGATGTTATGATCTACTAAGAATGGAACCAAATGTGTTCATAGATCTTTGCAATACTTTGAAAGAAAGGGGGTTGCTTCAAAATTCTAAGTTTGTAACCATTGAAGAGCAAGTGGCTATTTTTCTATTCACTGTGGCACACAATGAAAGAAATCGTGTTATGGCTGAAACTTTTCAACACTCTGGAGAAACAATTTCTCGCCATTTGAAGAAGGTATTCAAAGCAGTATGTCGTTTGGGGAAAGAGATCATATGCCCACCAAGTCTTAATTCAACTCCTCCTCAAATCCAACATGATGAAAGATATTATCCATATTTTAAGGTAAATTTTAAAATCTTGTTAGTTACTTAATATTTTATATTTAATGATATTGAAGGTTTAATTCTCAGGGTCATTTCTAATGATATTTTTTTAATTAATCATGAGTAGAATTGTGTTGGTGCGATAGATGGAACACATATTAGTGCACGACTTCCGGCTGACAAACAAATACCTTATCGTGGGAAAAAAATAGACCCAACACAAAATATTATGTGTGCATTTCATTTGATATGCGGTTCACATATGTGATGGCGGGATGGGAAGGTACAGCTAATGATTCACGAGTTTTTCTTGAATGTGTATCCAATCCGGAAAATCAATTTTCGATGCCTCCAATAGGTAACTTTTAGCACTTTTTTTTTCTTTAGTATATGGTCTACTTAATATTTCAATAATTGAACTTAAATGTGAATTGTTTTAATTTATAGGAAAATATTATCTTGTCGACTCTGGTTACACAAATATGTCTGGATTTTTATTACCTTATCGTGGAGAGAGGTATCATTTGAGGGATTATAGAGGTAGAGGACGACAACCAACTGGTCCAAAGGAGATTTTCAACTATAGACACTCATCTTTACGTAATTGTATCGAAAGGTGCTTTGGAGTATTAAAGGCTCGATTCCCTATTTTAAAAGCTATGCCGAACTATAGCTTACGCACACAACGCTACATTGTCATTGCTTGTTGCACTGTGCACAATTTCATTAGGACACATAGAATAAATGATTTGATGTTTGAAGAATTCGGAAGGGATGATCTTATAGTTGATAATGAGGATGAAGCTTCAGGAGCATCAACATCACAAAATCATGTAGAAGTTAATGTAACACCAAGTCAGCTGCAGCAAATGGCTCGTATTAGAGATGAAATTGCAACTCAATTGTGGGAAAATTATCAAAATGTATAAATTTTATTATATGAAATAAATATGAATTTAATATAATTATATGTATGTTATTCTTGGAAAAAAAATTATATGTATATTATGACTAAAGTCAAATTTAGTACAAATATTTTTTTTTAAATTAATAGAATTAAAGTATAATTGGTATAAGAAGGACATATTTTGATTTAAATGATGAGAATAAAAATTTGATAACATATTATAATAAATTGGCAACAATTTATAATTAACCAAACATGTTTTCTGTTTTTTGTTTTTTAAAACGAGTAACAACTTTTGTATCCAAACATGTTTTCTGTTTTCAGAAAACTGAAAACGTAACAGAAATAAAACAAAAACAAAACAAAAAAAACAAAAAAACGGAAACGATACCAAACGGCCCCTAAGTTAATTTAATTCACATACTATTTGCATTAGTTGTATTTAAACTTGGACCATTAGTTATAGTCTTTGTATTGGCTTTTTAGTTAAGAGTAATTAGCAATTTCAGTTACGTCCATTCTTAGACTTAATAAATAATAAAAGGGGAATTTTATTTCATCAGGCATGCTTTAAATACATAGTACACTAAGTAACATTAGATGCATTTTCATAATTACAAAATATAAAAAAATTGGAAAATTGAAAATTACAAAAAAAAAGGGTAATAGTTTGTTTGCATAAGTAGTTTAGTCTAAATAAACAAGTCAATACTCCTGTTTTTACAAAGATGGGCAGTAGGTCTTGATAGAGTCCTATAAACGCTTTCGGCTCCCATTTAGCACAGGTTGGGTTGCATCAACCATTCATCTTGCACCATTCATAGCAACTTCCAGTGCTTGTTGGTAAGACTTGATCCTGCAGGTTAGTGAAAAAATGTGCAAAAAGGTGGAATGTTTCCCCCAGGCTCGAAGCATAGGCACCATCAATTGGTGGTATGCTAATTTTTCAGAAAAGATGCAAAAAAAACTGCAAACAGGGCAAGAGAGCATGCAGGGATGATCAAACAAGCCATGTACCCGTGCGTTGAAGGTCTTTTGAAAGACCTCATTATGCAGGGTTGTACATGAGAGTATGCAAAGGCTGATACAAGGGAAAACCAAGCCAAGGATGACATTAATGGAATAGTAAACAACATAACAAGTCAAACAACAAGGAATTGCACCTAAAACAGCAAAATGATGAGCACAAACAACATGTTTAAAGCCTGGGGGAGCTTTTTGTTTTAGGCAGATTTGGACATGAGGCTCAAGATTATTTCCTGGCCTCGAAGTGCCAATCTGCCATCCAAGAAACAGTGGAAATATAGATAAATATTCATTGCAGGACCAAATGGCAAAAAGGGGTGTCCGAATCAATTGCCAACATGAGGAATGGGACATAAATTCAGTGCAATCAATTCAAGAGAGGAAAATAGAGTCCTAAGCATTTAGATTCTATATGCACCAAACCAAGCATAAAGGAATCAAGCAAGTTGTAACAGGATAGTTATGGGACATCCAAGCAAAAGACGAAAAGCACAGCCCATGACCAGGATGATTCCAAAATGTAGTTAGGATGGTGCATACAGGAGGGGAAAATATAGGGACAGTTGGATCAAATACAGCATTCATTACCTAAGCTAAGCATGAAGAGGTCCAATTAGATAAAACATGAGAGAACCATCTATATTGCAAGAACAGAGCAAACACAAACAGTTATGGGACTATGGTACAGAAATAACAAGCCTATAAGCAAAATCCCGAGCGCAAAACAGAACATACATTTTCACCACAGGAATGTATTTTCAAATTACAAGTTCACTATCACTTGGTTTTTCTTCTAGCTGAAAAGAATTTAGACAGTAAAGGTTCGAGCATGAACAAGGGCACCAGCAGCTTAATTAAGGCCAGGCACAAAGAAATCAAGGAATTGAAGCAGTCAAGGAATCAGTAAACAACAATTTTGAAAAATGGGCACGAGATTATCAAACTTCAGCAATTTACGAGACATCAAATAGTATTCAAACAAACAAATCTCATGTGAGTCAAATTAGCAAAGCAGAAGCAGAAATTCAGTCAACAGTAAAAGGTCAACCCATTTCAACAATAAAATTCTCAATTTCTAACCAAAACCCAAAAATCCAAGAAAGTTTAGAGAGAGACTACCCTCTTGGCCAGCTCACCACCCCCTGAACCTCACCTCCCACACGTGTACATTAAATCCCAACAAAATCGTTGAATGACCTGCACAAAAAGACAAAAAAAATGGTTAGCATGGAAAGGGGAAGAAAGGGGGAAGAATCTATTGAGGAGAGGAGGAGGTTAGCTGGACCTTATCAACAACTCTCCTCTCTCTCTCTCTTGGGGGGGATATACACACTGAAAACAGAAAAGGGAAAAAAAGATTTCTTAGTCTCTGAAATTCTCTCTAACAAACCCCACCGAAACCAGAAAAACATTGACTCGCTTCCCTCGAAAAAGAGATCTTTTTTCCCAAAATCCAGAGATCTATCAAAAAAAGGTGACCATAACCAGAAATTTTCCTTGATTCCCATCCTTTTATTCCCTTTTAAAAGATACCTCCCAAAAATTTCATGAAAATCGAAAACTAGGGTTCATAATGGAAAATTAGGGATTTTTTATTTAAGCAATCTTACCTGAAATTGAACCGATAGACTGAAAGAGGGGAGAGAGTGGAGTAAAACCTCAAGATTTGAGGCTATTCCGACGGTGGAATCTCCACGATTTTAGGTTTTAAGGTTCGGGTCGCCGTCGAGATCTCAAAAGCTCAAAGCTTTCGATTCGCTTATAGTGGTGGCAGATTCGGGACGATGAGATTGGGTCGAGGAAGCTCGTGAAGTGGCTGGGCTCGTGATTGAGGATGAAACTAGGGGATTCGTGGAGAAGGGAGAAGAAGAAGCTTTGCTCGAAGAAGAAGAATACAAAGGGAAAAGAGTTTTCTGACTTATAAGCTTGTGTTGAACAGAACGACGTTGTTTTCTCATGTACTGTTTCTTACTATTTGCCTCCAAGTTCTTAATTTATTCAATTTAATCCTCTGTCCATGTGTTCTTGAGCTTACTTCTTTATGATTATGGTGATTTTTTCTTTGACTTCTCTAGATTCATGTTATAAATGGGTATGATTGTCAAATGATTACATGTTTATGTTATTATATGGCCAATTTAGTCTTGAGTATGCTAATTTGTTGATTAAAGTGTTGATTTTGTTTAAAGTTTAGGTTTTTAGTAAAAAGATGTTATCTTTAATTAGTAGTTCATAATAAGTTTGGTCCATATAGCTTTAATTGTTCATTTTTTTGCTTAAATTGCTTGTTTTTATGCTAAAGTTGTGGCCTTTGTTTGTGATAGCATGATATACATGATTATGGTTTGATTGTGTTTGTATTTCCTTGATATTTAATACCATGCTTAAGGAAAATCAAGCTATTAATTTTTAAGTGTTGATTTTATTGTTTTTTTTTTTTTGGAATGATTCATATTGATTTTTGATTTCTAATTGAGTTAATTTTGATTTGGAAAATTGAGATTTTGGCTTAAATTTATGTTTTTCTTTCTTGAATTAAAAAATGACTCAAGGATGATATGTTGGGCCACCTTGGGTCGTCTTTTGATTTTTGGAAGAAACAAAACTTGGAGCCAAAGATCAAAATCTCTCAAATTGAAAAATAACTTGAAAGGAAATTGATTCCAAATTAAAAAAAAAAACTTTAATTAAGACTTTAAGTTCAAAGATTCGTTTCTTATGTTGATTCAATTAAGTTCCAATTTAGCTTAAGTATGTTCTTTAATTAATGTTTCTTTGTCCTTTTGAGGTCTTTTATTTCCTTTTTGTTTGTTTTGGTTATTGATTGTAGCAATCACGTTGGAATTATGTATTTGAGTGTTTGATTTATGATGTCCATTTTCAATTTGTGCTTTTTGGATCTTGAACGTTGCTAATGGTTTTCTCGATGTGCAGAAGGGTCCCCAGTTGTCCAATTTGGCCTTAGCTTCCAATTTCTTTTAGTTAATTCGATTATATTTGGGGATGTAATTAATTTAATTTAGCTCGATAATTAGTAGATAAACACATGCATACCTGCATATTTACTTTTGGTTGATTATAATTGTTTGCATTTCATACCACCATTATAAATTTCGATTAATTTAGCTCGGGTAAAGGTGTGCGGGCACGACCTCTCGAGATTTCGCTCCGAGATGAAATGGTCTTTGCGAATAATTCCGGAGGGCCGGGCTAGGTTCGTGAAGGTCAATTCGAGTAAACTTCTTTTATTAATCAACTAATGAACCGGACTTTGCATTCTTTATTTCAAACATGCATTATGTAATGTTAAGGTCCAAATTTGGGAAAAAAATGAAAAAATAAAATGAGAAAATCAAAAGTGTTTTCCAAAAGTGTTTTCAAGTATGTTCTCTTATTCAGTTTAAAAAAAAAACTAAAAATGGTAACTCAAGAGGTTTCATGGTAAGCATTTTCCAAAGGAAATTGGTCATAAAAAGATAAACTCTTTAAATTAAAAGTTCAATTATTGGGATTAAGATTAGCTCGGAAATCGATTAGTCCTTTTTTAGATTAATCTTAATTTGAAATCAAATCTTTGATTTAAGGATTTGACTTTTAGATTAAAATTAATTCAGAAATAGATCATCGAATCTTTTTTAGCTAATCTTAAATTCGAAAAATGAAACTTTGATTTAAAGACGAGTTTTTTTTTTCAAATAATAAGACTTTTGGCAAGTCAATAAAATCAACTAGTTTTCCTTAAAGATTCAAATGAAAAAGTTTTGACACTGTATTTTCAAAATTTCCTCCCGGTGCGGAAGATTCGATAAGAGAACAAATAGTGAAAGAGAGTTGAAAGAGGAATCAATCAACGGTTGTTCGATTGTATTTCTTCAAGATTCTCGACACCTAAACTCATTTTGAGAAAAGTGATTTTTCTTGTCGCTTTATAATCCTTTCCATAATCAAGATCAAAATAAAAGCAACCATTTTATTTTTTGATTCATTAGACTTAGTTAGACTAGAGGTACCGTCACTTGACGGGCATTTGGGGGTGCTAATCCTTCCCCAAATGTAACGGACTACCGAACCTAGATTTAGGTTGTAAAATCGGACCTTAAGTTTAGTGCGTCCATTGCCGAGCTTTGGATTAAACTAGGCTTAGGTGGTTATTAGGTGGCTAATCACACCTAGAAAAAAGATTAGTGGCGACTCCTTTTCCAAGTCGTTTCGACAGGGTTCCCCGGATCTGAACGTTTCGACAGCTTAGCGACTCCGCTGGGGACAATTTAGAGAGTTAGGCCTCACTTAGTCTAAACAAGATCTAGGGTTAATAAATGGTTGCTTTGTTTTGTTCGTTTTGGTTTGTTTGTCTTGATATTTTATTGTTTTTGTGCTTCTTATTCTTATTTCTGTTATTTTCACCCTTATCTTGTTGTTTTCTTTGTCTTCTGTTGTGGTTAGTTACTAGGTCTGCCAGGTTTAGTTTTAGGGTACTGGTAAGTCGTTCCTTCACACACTTCACTTTATACTTCGCATTCATGCATAAGATCGCCTCAGACCCGGGCATACCTTTAGTTTTGGGAGGTATAATAGCAAGCCTTCGTGGGACTCATTTGACCCCGTGCAGGTTGTGCTAAAAACCTCCACCCAAGGAAATCCTATTAGCCCAGCAATGGATGCTAGTGGGGGTGATTGAGAACCTCTAGGTGAACCTTCACCCGGCATATAGTGGAACGGCTTCCAGCCTAGATAAGGCCAAACCCGTGAGGACGAGTGCATTAGGTACACAGAAGGAACGTTTCTTACTCTTGCCCTTTGTCTTTCGAAATGATAATAAGAATCGTAGAACGAGTAAAGTGATTACTCATCATATTGAGACCAACCCTCCCCAAAATGGACGCTCGGTCCAGACTTTTCAAGGAAAATTCTCGTTTTCATAAACAAGGGGATTGATTTTAAAGCTTTATTTGTTTCGGTTATTCCTGTTATTTCCTTCTTGTTATCTATACTGACATAGCTCTTTCGGTTTTCCTTTCTTGGCTTTCTGTATTTGCCGCATCCTTCTCATGCATCCACAGGTTGCCATATAATGTCGGAAACTAGAGGAACAGATTCAATGACAGAAATGGGACCCACGCGTTCGGGTGCTACTGTTGAGGTATTGGGCACAGACAGTGTGAATCAGAATTCAGTTCAGTTAGGCACTAGTATGACTGTCGAGATGGAACTCCCGCCCATGGGCAGTATGGACACTAGGCAGAATGATTTGAGGGAATTGGTCAAACTGTGGGGAGAATTGCCAGATAAACAGGGGTTTCAAAAGAAGTATGGGCTGATAGGGTCTTTGCTTAGAGTGGACGTAGACCATGTGATGCTGAAAGCCATGATTCATCGGTGGGATCCAGCTTACAGGTGTTTCATATTCAATGAAGTAGACATGATTCCTACTATTGAAGAGTATAGTGCACTGCTCTTTCCTGGGAAACCAATTACTCGCAAGGTCTATTGGAGAGGTTATGACTATCAGCCACACAAGAAGCTGTCAGCTATCGTTGGGGAAAAGTTTGTAGAAATTAAGAATGAGATAAAGAAGCTGAGTAACAGGACTAAGGGCATGTCGGCTAGGTATCTTCTGGGCAAAGCAAAAGAGCATATCAAGGATGAGAGGGGGCACAAGATAATGACACTATTGATTTATGGATTAGTTCTCTTTCCGTCAGCTTTAGGATATGTGGATGAGGTGTTGGTGGATGTGTTCGACCGGAACGAATTTGGGTTCGAAATCGCACCTGCAATACTGGCAGAAACCATACGATCTTTGAATTTCTGTAGGCTCTAGGGGAATGGCAGATTTCAGGGGTGTGCATAGTTATTATGCATTTGGATGAAGAGTGACATCCGCACAGTAAAGAGGGTGTTCACTATAGCATCCATCCCGAGAGGCAACTCCATAATTGAGAGTACAAAGATGGAGCTGCAAGAAAAGAGTATGGAAGAGTGGAAAGAATGGTTGGGTTCATTAAAGCATTAGATGGTGGATTGGGTGCCGAATTGGATGCCGGTGTCCCAACCCGTTATGTCATGTGGAGGAGAGACTTGGATGTTATTGATGGGACCATTTGGGAAAACAACCTACGCACCTTTGCTAGTTCAGCGACAGTATGGGTCAGAGCAGTTCATACCTCCTGTGTAAGGATTAAATAGTGTTGATTTTGAGCACGTGGGAGAGGAAGCGATCACCAAGGCTCGGTGCTTGGCCAAGAAGTGGAAGGACTCAAAATGGGAGTATGTATCGGAGAGCAGAAAGTATGAAGCCCTCTCATCAAAAGAATACAGGGCTTGGCATAACGAAAGGGTTGAGAACAGGATTTTACCTCTTCCGAAGAGAATCCCGAATTACAAGCTAGGAGCCAACAATGAAGATGAAATAGTGAGGCTGAAGTATGAAAATCAAAGACTTCGAGAAGAAAAGGTGGTTCGAGAGTTAGAAGAGAAATACAGCTCTGAGAAGGATGAATGAGAAACGAAGCGAAAAAGGATGGAGGAAGATATGGGTGGATTGCGTGAGGAATTAGAGCGGATCCAAAAGAGGAACACGGAGGTTGAACAGAAGCTTCACGATGAGACAGACAGGGCAGACTTCTGCGGAAGCCAGAATAGGAAGATTGGCCAATCAAGAGACATATTCCGGGAGAGAGCAATTGAACTGAAAAGGAGGGAAGTCGCAGTTGTTGAAGAAAACTCCGAGCATGCTGCACTTGAACAGGAAAACAGGGAAATGGAAAAGCAGACATCGGGGCCTTAGAAGAGAATTTGAGGAAGAAAGGGACTTTAGCAACAACTTGGCTTCCTTGGTCCGACGCCAAAACGAAGAAATTAGAGTCCTCAAAGAAAAGGAGGCAGAGCTTACTAGTGCCAATCAGAGGATCGCCACCTTGACAACTCAATTATAGCAGAAAGAGGAAAGACAACTGAGCGCGAAGTGCAATCAGTGTTAAGAAATGCCGCCCATGAAGTTCAGGTCCAAAACTTAAATGCTGAGATTATTCGCTTGGAGAACTGGGGGAAACACGTAAGGCCAATTTCGAAAATCTCGAGTCAGAGTATCTGCTGTACAAAGCTGAAGTGGAAGAAATACAGCGTACATGGTTCTTCACCCGATATAAGCTCTACAAGTGGGAAGATGGCTATCACACTCGCACTAATCAGTTGTTAGAGTTGCAAGAATACGTCCGGGCAGGAGTGGCAAAGGCTAAGAAGATCAAGAGTGGGCTTCAGAGGGTCTGCGATCGAAGGATGCTCAGAGAAGTAGGGGAACATGAGATCCTAGAGTGTTTGGAGAAGGTGATTCATCTTTTCGGAGCTTTCATCAGCGCCTACAAGGACATATACCTGAATGAAGATTTCGATAGGCGCAAACGACAAGAACAGGCGGCAAGTGAACTTGATGGTGTATTGGACAATTAGATATTTGGTAGTTACAGAATAATGTCTGGTGATGTAATTAAGCTCGGGTGTTGTGGTGTATAAAACTCTGTTTAATCCAAGTACTTTTTTTTCCAATGTTATATGGCAACCCTTGCATTGCATTACAGGATGCAGGCGTCATTTTCATCTCATTGCATTACATGATACATATTGCCAGTACGAAGGAATTTTGGTATGCCAAGGGAGGCCAGGCAATCAAAGTTCTGGATACGGAAGGCAAAATTTGTAAAGCGTTCCCATGAGGGTGGGGAAATTTTACAAATTATTGACTTTCGGGGCATTCATTCATCCACTCGCATTAATAAAAGATTTAATCTTGGTTTCTAATCAAAGGTTTTAATAATAAAGGTGCCAAGATAGCTCAACGTCAGTACTTTACTCGGTCCAAAGCTAAAGTGATGGCAGGACAACATAGCGAAGACTTGGAAGAACTAAAGCGAGATAGGGATGAAATGAGGGAGCAATTGAAACAAGCATTTGAGGCAGTGGTCAGATTAACTGCAGCTCAGAAGACCCTAGTAAAAGAGACAGTGATTGATGGGAAAGGAGGCAGCTCTAGCGGATAGATTGATAGCCTCCAAAATAATGGCAAAGCACCTGCTGATATGACTGATGACACGCCGCCAAGGTATGTCTACTATCCCACGACACCCTACTACGCGGCAGTTCGAGAGGAGGGTCCATATGCCTCATATGAGAATCCAGTGCACTACAATCCAGGGACACTAGTCGCAAGTCGGGACAAGCCAATATGGGGTATTGAGAGGAAAGAAGATAGCTCAATGGATGAGAACAAGCGTATGCTGAACTGGATCGATGAGAGGTTACGCGGATTGGAAGGCTCAAGCAGCTATTATAGCCTTATCAACCTTGCAGATTTGTCTCTGGTATATGGTGTGGTCATACCACCCAAGTTCAAAACTCCGGATTTTAAGAAATTCGATGGGACTAAGGATTATCCCAACAATCACTTGAAGAGCTATGCAAGGAAGATGGGTCCTTATGCAACTAATGAAAAACTCATGATCCATTGCTTTTAGGACAGCTTAGCTGGCACAGCTTCAACATGGTATAACCAACTGGACAAGAACCACATTCGCTCTTGGGATGATCTGGCGAAGGCCTTTATCGACCAGTACAGATACTTGGTCGACTTAGCCCATAATAGGGAGTCCCTAAAAGCGTTAGAAAGGAAGCCTACTAAGAGTTACACGGAATATGCCCAGCGCTGGAGAGATATGGCTGCTCAGGTTAGGCCCACGATAGTGGAGTCAGAAATTTCTGGGCTCTTCATTGATGCCCAAAAGTCAATTTTCTACGACAAATCGTTCAGTATGTCGGGAGAGCCCTTTGCAAAGATAGTGGTAATAGAGCAAAAGCTGGATAACAATATTAAGGCGAGGAAGTTTGCGATCCCGGAGGAAGCTAGAAGGGGATCATTTGGAAAAAAGAAGGAAGAGGCTGGTCAAGTCAACCAAGTAGGATATCAGTCTCCAGGATCCTATAGACCTTATTACCCTACTCCCGCATATAACTATCCTCCACAGAATCCGATAAATAACTATCGTCCACTGGCACCAGTCCAATATTCCTATCAGCCAGTCAACAGTGTTAGGGGCACACCTTATAGGGCACCACCTCCAAGTCCACGCCCTTCGATGCCCATGGCTGCATCACAGCCTGTCGGCCAGGCCATTCCTCAAAGGGCCGCTTTAGCCCAGCTAGGGAGCCAATTGACCACATCCCGTACACATACACTGAGTTACTGCCCCAGTTGGTTCAGCAGAATTTAATTCGACAGGTGCAGTACTAGCATGCTATACAACCGCCATATCCGGCATGGTTCGATGTGAATGCCTACTGCGATTTTCATTCAGGGGCTCAAGGTGATTCGACGGAGAATTGCTACAGATTTAAACAGGAAGTGCAGGCTTTAGTAAAAAGCGGAAGGTTTAGTTTTCCTAAGATCGAGCAACCAAACCCAGCTGGGAATCCATTACCCAATCATAATGGTAGGCAGATTGATGCAGTATGTGGAGGAAAGCTGGTGATAAGAGATGTCCGCCAAGTGGCCACTCCAATGATGACAGTATACAAGGCACTAGTGAAAGCAGGAATGATAGAGGAAGGACAGTATCAGGGGCAGGTCAGCGGTGGAGAATGCCCCATACATAGGGAACACGCTGTACAAGATTGCGAAATATTCAGAGCTTTTGTACAAAAACTGATGAATGAGTCCAGAATTCAGTTCTATATTGAGGTTCCAGGGAAGGATGTTAATGTACTAACAGAGGGAGAGAAACCTAAACCGTTTATCCCCACTTTGCCTACCAGGTTGCCACCATCACCTTTTGTGCCAGTAATCCCAGTGGTGCAACCTTTTATCCCAAAGCCTCCCACAGTAATACCACAACACATGATGGCTCGTGCTCCAAAACCATTTGCTTATGAGAGCAATCATTATGTGCCCTAGAGCTATGATGTGAGTGTGTTGCCTCAAACGGCGGAAGTGCAAAATGAACCAAATTCAGCCAACATAACTGGGGTTGGTGAAATGACTAGAAGTGGCCGCTGCTATTCACAACCTATGAGGGAGGTAATTCATAGGGATGGGGAGATAGAGAAGGAAGGTCCAGTGGATAGGCCGCCAGTTATGGAGCAGGGCCAATCATCATCTCAGGAGGAAAAAGGGAAACCATGCTTTACAGAAAGGGAGGCCTGCGAGTTCCTTAAGATCATCAAGCATAGCGAGTACAGTGTAGTAGATCAGCTGAACAAGATGCCCGCTAGGATTTCCATCCTGTCTTTGCTATTGAACTCAGAAGCACATTGTAAGGTTTTACTCCGAATGTTAAGTCAGGCTTATCTGGAACAAGGAATCACAATGGAGAATCTAGACCATCTCGTGGGAAGCATAGCCGCGGGCCATATCACTTTTACAGATGAGGACATCCCAGAGGAAGGAAGGAACAGCTTGAACGCTCTATATATATCAGCCAGGTGTAACGGGTTTCATATTGGTAGAATTCTGATTTATAATGGGTCAGCTCTGAATATCATGCCATATCATTCGCTGGATAAGTTATCTGTGGATCTTTCCTACATTAGACCGAACGATATGGTGGTGAGGGCTTTTGATGGAACCACTCGCTCAGTAAGAGGTGATATTGAGCTTCAAATGATCATAGGAGGGGTTGAATTTTTTATGACTTTCCAAGTGATGGATATAAATCCCTCATACTCCTACTTGTTGGGAAGACCCTTGATCGAGCCAAAAACAACCCTATCTTTATGGCTATTTTACTATTTTTTGGATCTATTTATGCTTAATTATATGCTATTTTGATGATAATTGTGTTTTAAGTTCTTAAGTGATGTGAAATTGAGAAATTGTTATTTTTCACCTCTTTTGGAGCTATTTTGATGACTTTTTACACAGATTTGAGCAAAGCAATTTTGAGCATATATTTGGAGATTCGAAGTTCGTGTTTGAAGACCATTTGAAGATAAATTGGAGACTTGAAGACCATTGAAGATTTATTTCAAGAAGCAAGGATTGAAGATTGGAGTTTTAATTGAAGACAAGCTATGTGTAAGTTCTCAAGCTTTGGTATATATGGATAATTTATGTGGGAAAATACTCAGCCCATATAAAATATTAATTGGAATTAAAATCCCAATTAATAACTCCTAAATCCAAGGAAATATCCAAATCCCGTAGATTCCCGATTCTAGTCCTAACAGGATTAGGATTCAGGCGCAGTTTTGGTAGAAAAATCATAACTTTCCGCTCAGACTTCCGATTGAAGCCCATGAGTACTCGTTGGAAAGCTGACTCCGAGATCTACAACTTTCTTTTGAAGTCCAAGACCCAGTTCTGCCATCTTCAAGCCCAAAAATGCCGTCGAAGTCACTGCACGAATTCAGCAAAATTTCAGGATCCTATTTTAACTTGGATTCTACTCTAGGAAGACTTTTAATTTAACTTGGAGTCCAAGTTAGACCCTTAAACCGTTCTAGACTTCTTTCCAAGTTAGGATTGGAATTCCTAGGGTTATTTCCACTATAAATAGGCACCTTAGGTTTAGGTTTTTGATGTATGTAGATCTAGAGATTTTATTTTGAAGAATTGTTGAAGATTTGGAGGAGTTTTGCTCTAGGAGCCGCCGGCCCCTCTACTTCCCATCCTTAGATAAGTTTTTCTTCTTTTCTTTGGATGCTCACTCAATTCATGAGTGAGTAATCCTTTTATTTTCTCCAATGTAGAATTTAATTGATCTCTTGACTTATATCATGGTGAGATTTTGTGCTTTTATATGAAAATTAATAGGGTATTTCTTAATATCTCTGCATGAATTCTATGTTGCTTGTTTTGATTGATTGAAGCGCGCAATTTCTTGATAAATTAAGTAGCATTAGCTAAATTAAAATCTTGAAGGATCTTCGGATTTAATTGTTTGGTAGCAATTGGAAACGAAGGATCTTCCTTCCAAGGGATTTAAGAATCTTTGACCAATTCTTAATTGCCCATTGTGCTTGTAAATTACTAGATCTTAATGTTTTATTCTTGAGTAATTATCATCTGTGTTATTGTTGTCAAGAGGTATATTAATTCTATGTTGGAGGGTTCTCTTAATTATTTTCTCAATTTATTCTCTGCTTTTAATTAATTGTTTTCTTTAATTTTCTTGATTGCTTTCTTAGATAGTTTTAATTATTAGTTTGATTTGATTTAATTTTACTTTAAAAACCTTCTTTATTTTGTTTGTTTGTTTTAAGAAAAAGAATAATAACCTATCTCTCTGTGGGATCGACCCCTACTTGCCCTAACTATCTTTAGTTAGTAATTGTTTGGATTTTTATTTTTATAATTTGCTGACGACCGGTCAACCCTGGATTCATATGGCGGGAGCTGTGCCATCTACCTTACACCAACCTGTTAAATTTCGAGTAGGGAATAAGCTTATATAGATTAAAGTAGAGAAAGGCATCCAAGCCAAGCCAACTCACAATGCCCCGTATGTGGAGGCTACAGAGGAAGGTGCATAAGATTCCTACCGTTCCTTCGAAGTTGCAGAGGTGACTCATGCAAGAGGTGGAAAGTTGCCAAAACATCATGTTACTAAGAATTGGATGATGCAGCTGAAGCAGTTGATAGGGAAAGGATGGAAGGTTGGGCGGGGCTTTGGTAAAAGACTTCAAGGAATTGAGGAGGCTATTTCTATACCAAAGTATGCTTATACTTTTGGTCTGGGGTTTAAACCAACTTGGAGGGATCGAGTTTAATCAAAGGAAAAAATGAAGCAGAGGAGGGTGGCCAGGCTTAGGGGAGAGTCGTTTGATGCTGGTCGGATGGAGTTCCCACCTCTTTTTCGCACTTTTAGATCAGCTGGATGGGAAATCCCTTCAGAGAAGATAGATGCTCTTCATTTAGCCACCAAGGTCTCAGTTGTCAGAGAAAAGCTCCAGGATCTGTCCGTAAATGCAGCGGAAGATGAGATAGAGGATAGGTGCCAGTGGATTTACCCAGCAGAGTTAGGTCCAGAGGAAGTTAATGGGACTCAGTTTGAGTTTCCAGTTGTTATCAGCAATGAAATGTGATAAGACTTCTAAAAATTTCAGTACTTTTTCCCTAAAAACATGTTTGAATCCCATTTTCATGGTCATGACTTTATTCAAATCATGTTCTCTTTATTATGATGAGTAATGAAATCAGATGCATAGTCAAGTTTTCCTCTCATTCACTCCATTTAATTCCAGTTATTTATTCGTTTGTTCATTTTATACTTTATTCTCTATATGATATATTCTATTCATTTCTTTTTCAGGCCAACTGATAATGAATGCAAAAACGAACTAGATAGCCCTGCAAATATTTTCGAAAGGCCTGTGTGTAATAATGACATGGCTGAGGAATATTCCGAGGACTCAGTGCTACCCTCAGACCTCATGAGATTGATTGAGCAAAAGGAAAGGCAAATTCAGCCTCATAAAGAATCCACCGAATTAATAGATTTGGGTACATAAGAGAGTAAGAAGGAAGTAAAGATTGGCACTACTTTGGCTCCAGAAGACAGGCAACAGTTGGTGGAATTGCTTAAGAATCATGCAGATGTGTTCGCATGGTCATATGAAGATATGCCGGGGTTGAATCCTGAAGTGGCAGTCCATAGGCTACCAATAAAACCAGAATGCATGCCGGCACAACAAAAACTAAGGAGAATGAAGCCAGATATGCTTTTGAAAATCAACGAAGAAGTCAAGAAGTAGTTTGATGCCGGTTTTCTTGAGGAAATTAGATACCCGAGTGGCAGGCCAACATAGTCCCAGTCCCAAAAAAAGATGGATTAGTCCGGATGTGTGTAGATTATCGGGATTTGAACAGAGCCAGTCCTAAGGATAACTTCCCACTGCCCCATATAGACATCCTGGTAGATAACACAACCCGATATTCTTTGTTCTCTTTCATGGATGACTTTTCGGGGTATAACTAAATTAAGATGGCCCCCGAAGATAAGGAAAATATTGCTTTCGTGACAGCATGGGGCACGTTTTGTCATAAAGTTATGCCATTCGGGCTGAAGAATGCAGGGGCCACTTATCAGCGAGCAATGGTGACTTTATTCCATGACATGATGCACAAGGAGATAGGAGTGTATGTAGATGACATGATTGCTAAAGCCCACTCGCCAGAAGAGCACTTGGCAAATTTGAATAAACTGTTTCAAAGACTCAGGGAATATCAGCTCAAATTGAATCCATCAAAGTGTACATTTGGAGCAATATCCGGAAAGTTGTTGGGTTTTGTAGTAAGCCAGAACAGAGTAGAATTGGATTCTGATAAGGTCAAAACAATCCAAAATTTGCCTCCACCCAAAACCCAGAAAGAAGTAAGAGGATTTTTGGGACGCTTGAACTATATAGCTCGTTTCATATCTCAACTAACTGCAAAATGTGACCCCATCTTTAAGCTGATAAGGAAGAATAACCCAGGTGAATGGGATGAGGAATGTCAAGCTCCATTTGAGAAAGTCAAGGAGTATTTGTTAAATCCACCTGTTTTGATGCCCCCGGAGAGAGGAAGGCCTTTGATTTTGTATTTAACAGTGTTTTAAAAGTCTATGGGTTGTGTTCTGGCCCAACAGGAGAGGTCAGGAAGGAAAGAGCATGTTGTTTATTACCTGAGCAAGAAATTTACGGAATATGAGTCAAATTATTCCTCTCTGGAGAAAATGTGTTGTGCATTGGCATGGGCGGCTCAGAGGTTAAGGCAGTATATGCTTTACTATACAACAATGTTGGTATCCAAATTGGATCCACTTCGATACATCTTTGAGAAGCCTGGGTTATCTAGACGAATTGCAAGGTGGCAAGTACTCTTATCTGAGTATGATATAGTGTACGTGTCTCAAAAGGCCATAAAAGGAAGTGCAGTGGCCGACTTTCTAGCAGATAGAGCGAGTAATGATTATGAACCTGTGAAGTTTGAATTCCCAGACGAAGATCTCATGGCTGTGATGAATGTTGAAGGTGAAGCTTCGAAGGAACCAACAAAGTGGAGAATTTATTTTGATGGGGCATCCAATATGTTGGGGCATGGAATTGGTGCCGTGTTGGTTTCACTGGAAGGGGATCACTTCCCGGCTACTGCAAGATTAGAGTTTCCCTGCACAAACAACATTGCAGAATATGAAGCATGTGTGCTTGGGATTCAGATGGCTATCGAGAAAAAGATCAAAGTTTTAGAAGTCTATGGGGATTCAGCTCTGGTAGTATATCAAATGAGGGAGAATGGGAAACAAGAGATTCTAAGTTAATCTCATATCGAGAGCACATATTGGAGTTGATGGAACAGTTTGAAGATATTTCCTTTCATTATGTACCACGGGAAGGGAATCAAGTGGCTGATGCTTTAGCCTCATTGGCCGCCATGTTTAAAATTGGAGGAGGTGTGGATATACCCCCAATTCGATTGAGATTAAAGGAGGCACCTGCTCATGTTATGAGTGTGGAAGAAGAACCGGATGGGAACCCCTGGTATTATGACATTATACAATATCTTAAGTATCAGAAGTACCCTGAGCATGCGACTAATAGTGATAAAAGGGTGATTAGGCGAATGACATTGGGATACTTTTTGGATGGGGAAGTTCTATATAAGAGTAGCCGAGATCAGGTTCTGTTAATATGTGTGAATTCGGCCGAAGCTAAAAGAATACTGGCAGAAGTGCATGACGGAATTTGTGGAAGTCATGCAAGTGGGCATAGGATGGCCCGACAAGTGATGAGAGCAGGGTATTACTGGCTAACCTTGGAAACTGATTGCATCAACTATGCAAGACGATGTCACAAATGCCAGATATATGCGGACCAGATACACACTCCTCCTAACCCACTTCATGTAATGGTGTCCCCGTGGCTATTCTCAATGTGGGGCATAGATGTGATTGGAGCAATAAATCCTAAGGCTTCAAATGGCCATCAATTTATTTTGGTAGCTATTGATTATTTCACTAAGTGGGTGGAGGCTGCATCTTATTCAAGCATGACACAATCAGTAGTCCTCAAATTCATCAAGAAGGAAATTATTTGCCGATATGGTTGATAAGCTCATATTTTCACATATTTATTGGCGTTATTTTGATGCTTTTATCAATGAACTTAATCGTTTTAGACTTAATTTCCTTTGATTTTCTCTCTTAGGTTTAATTGGAGACTTAATGAAGAAAAGAGACCAAATTGAAGGAAAATAGAAGTTGGAAGCACAAAGGATTTAGCCAAGAGATTTCAGCTATGCAAAGGGATGCCTGGAGTAACCCGCGCCTGGTCGAATCGTGGACGCGCGCGGGTCACCAAATTTGCATGAACTAAAAGAAGCCTAGAGTAACCCGCGCGCGGGTTGAACCTTGGACGCGCGCGGGTTAGACGACTGGACCCGAATTTGACCCGATTTTGACTACATTTTCTCCTAGTATTGATGGGTTTTCACCCATCTGAACCAGGAATTAATTTCTACGAATTTTGGCCCAATAGGAGGAAGATTCCTTTGATTCCTAGTCCCTTTAGGAGTTATTTTTTGGATGGAGATTTGTATCCCTATAAAAGAAAAAGTTCTTGTATTTTTAGGGCTATCAATTATTCTAGGAAGGATTTTTGGGAGGTTTTCTTGAAGATTTCTGTAAAGGGGTTTTCTTCTTACTCATGTTCTTAAATTCTTTTCGTCTTAATAATATTTCGTATTTTGATCTGATGAGCATGAGTAGCTAAATCTTAATTAGGGTTTAAGGTTTAGCCAATTGGGAATTAATGCTTGATTTATGAATTGAATTGTTTTTCTTTCAAGTTAGATTTATTTTCTTTGTTCTTCATGAGATTTATATGCATGATCAACATATAGATTATTTTAGAGATTGTGTGATGAACTGACAGGAGAAGCATAATCTGTGCATTAGGAAAATAGACAAATTAGGCTAGATCAGACATGAATCTTAGGCTAATTTGATAGGGAATAATTACTTGTTCTTAATAAATCTAGTTAATTAGGTTGACATCGACGGATAGTGAATCTAATTAGTTAGATATTCCTGTGTAGACTTGAAGGAGCACATAGGTAATTAGGTGTAATTCTATTCTAATTTAGCATCATATTAATTCATAGGTTAGGTAGTAATTTCCCAATTAGGTGAAACCTGAAGCCCTAAGCTTCCCAATTATTATCTTCATATATCTCATTTAATTTCCTATTATTATAATTCAATTGCTCTTAAGTTTAAATTGTCTTGGTAACTTCTCTTCAATTCCTTCTTTGATAGAATTAGTTATAATAGAAATTAATTGTTCTCTGTGGATTCGACATCTGGATTACTCTAGGATTTTATTACTTCAACTGACTCTGTGCACTTGCAGAATTGGTTCATCAAGTTTTTGGCGCCGTTGCCGGGGAACACATTAATTACTATTCTTAATTATTTATATCTTTTATTTTATTTAGTTTGAGCTTCTCTTTTCTTTGGTTTCAGGTAGTGTATGACAAGGGCAACTACTGCATCTGCTGCTCTTATTCCGTACAACCCTGAAATTGAGAAATTCTGCAAGTTTAATCGAGCACAAACAAAACTTGAAAAGCAAAAGCAAGAAGAAATCATGGCTGATGATCAAGTTGTTGATACCAAACCTGTGGGACAATATGCTCTCCCGAGTATTACCAATGCTCAGACTAGCATAGCCAGGCCCACAATTTAGGCTCAAAATTTTGAGATCAAGCCAGGCCTCATCATAATGGTTCAACAAAATCCTTTTGATGGCAAAACTACTGAAGATCCTTTGCTGCATATAACAAATTTCCAGGAAATTTGTGATACGGTAAAGATTCATAATGTTACTGATGAAGCAATTCGTTTACATTTGTTTCCTTTTTCTCTCAGGGACAAAGCGAAAGCTTGGTTGAATTCCTTTCCTCCAAGCCACTTCAAAACTTGGGATGAGCTTACTACAGCCTTTCTGACAAAGTACTTCCCACTTGAGAGAAGTAACAAGCTGAGGACTGACATCACCAGTTTCAAGCAACGTGACAATGAAACGCTTCATGATGCCTGGGAAAGATTCAAGGATTTGCAACGGAAATGTCCACACCATGGAGTTCCGGATTGGTTATTAGTACAAACTTTTTACAGTAGTCTTTTATCTCAATGTAAATCCAATTTGAACTCTGCAGCAGGTGGTGCTATATTGAAGAAACCTGTGGCTGAAGCGTTAGAATTGATGGAAACTGTAGCATCCAACAATGAAGAGTTCTATGGTGAGAAGGATGGGTCCAAGAGAGGTTTGCATTCGGTAGATAGTGTTACTATGCTTAATGCTAAACTTGATTCTATTGTTACTATGTTGAGCAAAGCTAATACTAATGCTATCTCTAACCCCCCTAACTCTCAAGTGAGTTGTGATTGGTGTTCAGATTCCCATGATAGTTCTGAATGTCCACATTTAGGACAAGCCTAATATGTTGCAAATACTGGAAGGCCACAAAACAACCCTTACCCCAACACTTATAATCAAGGGCCGAGAAATCAACCTAATTCTTCTTGTGGGGGGGGGGGGTCAAGGTGCTTCTTCTAGCAGGCCTGTGGGTCAACATGGATATCACCAACCCAAACAACAGTTTCAACAACCTCTGCAACAACAACCACCGCCTCCACCACAACCTCAACCATATCCTTCAAACCGAAAATTTGAGAGATTAGAAGAGATGTTCATGCAGTTCATGCAGAGAAGTGACGCTACTGCACAAACCAATCAAAATGCTTTGCAACAAGCACAAACTGCAATTCGAAATCTTGAGGTTCAAGTAGGTCAGATAGCTAAGCAATTGAATGAGAGAGATAATGGTCAATTCCCTAGTGATACTAAGGTGAATCCTAAAGAAAATTGCAAAGCTATCACTTTGAGAAGTGAAAAACTTGTGGAGACTGATGCCACTAAAGAGAAAGCAGTAAAGTCCACTCCGAAGGAAGCTAAACCTGTGGATGGTGGTGATTCCGATGAGGTAAGCACAACTCAGGTGAGTAAGCCAACTTCTTAATCTCCAGTTAAGCCTTATGTACCACCTATTCCATATCCTCAAAGGTTGAGAAAGAGACATGATGAGGATAATTACAAAAGGTTTTTAGATTTGTTTAAGAAGATTACCATTAACATACCTTTTGTTGAAGCACTCGCCAAAATGCCTAGTTATGCTAGATATTTGAAATAGATTGTGTCAAGCAAGGAGAAATTGGAGGAATATTCTACTGTACCTTTAACTGAAGAGTGTAGTGCCATCCTTCAGAGGAAATTACCTCCAAAGTTAAAGGATCCAGGGTAGTTTTATTATACCTTACTACTTTGGTGAAATGAGTGTAGTTAAGTGTTTGGCTGATCTAGGTGCTAGCATAAATTTGATGCCCTTGTCTCTTTACAGGAAACTTGGATTGGAAGGCCTCAAACCTACAACAATCGCTTTACAATTGGCCGATCATTCGGTAAGATATCCTATAGGTGTTATAGAGGATTTGTTGGTAAAGGTTGGTAAGTTGATATTTCCTATTGATATTTTGGTCATGGAGATGGAATATGATGTGGATGTACCTGTGATTTTGGGTAGACCATTTATGGCTACTGCCCATGCCTTGATTGATGTTGCAGCTGGAAAACTCACATTGAGTATTGGTGAGGATAAGGAAGAGTTTAATATTTTAAAAGCCATGAAAAATCTTCCTTTTGAGGATTCTTGTTTTAGACTTGATGTGATAGATGAATCTGTGAGTGAGAATATTGTTAAGATGATAAGTCATGATCCTCTCATTACTTGTTTAACTTTGCCTTTAGGTGATGAAGAAGTTGTTGAAAATTTGCATAATTATGTTGTTAGGTTAGAAGGTAGTGCTTCTTTTCATAAATGTTTAGCTATTGAAGAAATTGGACAAAGGAAACCCAAATTGTTACCTTCTTGCCAAGTACCACCAAAGCCGGAACTGAAACAACTCCCTTCTCATTTGAGGTATGTTTTCTTGGGTGAATCAAATACTTATCCTGTTATTATCTCATCTTCTTTATCTAGTGTGCAGGAAGAGAAGATTGTACGCGTGTTGAGAAAGCACAAGATGGCTATTGCCTGGACCATAGCTGATATTAAAGGTATTAGTCCATCAGTGTGCATGCACAAGATTCTCATGGAGGAGAATCACAAACCCAGTGTGGAGCATCAAAGGAGACTCAACCCAAACATGAAAGATGTTGTGCGAGATGAGGTACTTAAACTACTTGATGCAGGAATTATTTATGCGATTTCTGATAGTCCTTGGGTAAGTCCTGTACAGGTTGTTCCTAAGAAAGGAGGTATTACTGTTGAGTACAATGCAAAGAATGAGTTGATCCCTGTTAGGAAGCAAACTGGGTGGAGAGTGTGCATTGATTACCGCAAATTGAACGCGGCAACTAGGAAGGATCACTTCCCCTTACCTTTTATTGATCAAATGTTGGAAAGATTAGCTGGGCATGCTTACTATTGTTTCTTAGATGGTTACTCAGGTTATAACCAGATTTACATCGCCCCAGAAGATCAGGAGAAGACTACTTTTACTTGTCCTTATGGCACATTTGCTTACAAAAGAATGCCTTTTGGACTTTGTAACGCTCCTGCAACTTTCCAACGATGCATGATGTCTATCTTCTCCTACATGGTGGAGAAGATAATTGAGGTATTTATGGATGATTTTTCTGTTTTTGGACCTTCTTTTGATGAATGTTTGTCTAATTTGGAACAGGTACTTAAGCGATGTGAAGAGACAAACCTTGTGCTTAATTGGGAAAATTGCCATTTTATGGTACAAGAAGGGATTGTCCTTGGCCATAAAATTTCACATGAGGGAATTGAGGTGGACAAAGCCAAAATTGAAGTCATTGACAAACTACCACCACCAACATCAGTTCGAGCTATTCGAAGTTTCCTTGGGCATGCAGGCTTTTATAGGCGCTTTATTAAGGATTTCTCTAAAATAGCTAAGCCTTTGTGTGATTTGCTTCAAAAAGATGTTCCTTTTAACTTTGATGAGAATTATCTGAATGCTTTCAACAGGTTGAAAAAGGAACTTACATCAGCTCCTATCATGGTTGCACCAAATTGGAGTCTCCCATTTGAAGTCATGTGTGATGCTAGTGACTATGCCGTGGGAGCGGTTTTGGGACAAAAACAGGATAAGAGATTACATGTTTTTTATTATGCTAGCAAAGTTTTAGATAATGCTCAGATTAATTATGCTACCACTGAGAAAGAA